>JAHWXV010672568.1:0-10763 GCA_024586415.1 Phrixothrix hirtus
CCTTTGATGTTGTACAAATTTTATTTGGGACATTTTTTCGTACAACCCTTACTTTTTAAACTACTTCGTTGTCTCAAGATAAATGGGACACCCAGTATATTCATCTCGTAATAGTAAGTCGTAATAATGTATAAAAACTCTCTCTAAATAAGTGGAATCTAATCTAATGGGGAGGATTTCTGGATTTTCGGTGATATTCTTTATTTGAGATCGACGCCCTTGTGCGACCACCCTAAAACCGATTCAAATTGGTAAATTTAGGTCGCTTAATATTTAAAAGGTGAATCTTTTACATAGTGATACCGTCTTTTGGTTTGATTCTCGAGATTCTTGCGAACAATGCTAGTTATTCGTTCTACTCTATATTTATTTTTCGTTTTTTTGTTGCACTTGTTTATTTTTAATATATACTTGACCTAAAGCTCTCTGTACGTTTTCCTTATCGATGTTTATTTGTATTATAACTCTTTCTTTGTTTTGCAACTGTGATTCGTTAATCCTCTCTAAGATCAATTGTATTTTATTTTTGCGTTCAGCTATATAACTATTAATAAACTATTTACTAATGTTCATGTCAAATATGGACCTTGAGTTTAAAAGACCAGAAATAATTTCGATAGAATTTAACTTTAACTGAGTGTATAATGTAGTTATAGGCTAATACAGAGTAACTGACTTTTGCTTCGGTTGTTTCTTTTTGTATAAATCCTGATTATTGGAAACTCTAAGGTGTTTGACAATTTTTGAATGAAAAAATATTATGATTCCATTGGATTCAGGATCTTGGGAACCCATAAAATGTATTTTTATTTTGTGGGTTCCCAATATTTGTTCCGGAATTCATTGGCGAGTAAACTACTTTACAAGGTTGTTATGAACTTGCGCGTACTTTAAAAAGGGGTCAATTATTGCTGAAAATTTCCTACGTTCGAGCGTTATTCTGCCTACGTATAAAATCTCAAATTATCAAGTTTCCGTGGGTGTTACGTTAAATTTTAAAATTAATAGATTTCTGTCATGTCCAGTAACTTGGCAAGTTTCGCAATTATTTTTATGCGTCTACACGGAATTTTGTTGATTTGGCCAATAATAGATGCTCATTATCCGTGGTAGCCTCTCCTTTATACCTCGATGGTTTGTCTTGCCTTCTTGATTGTTTATAATTTCGAAAATTTTGTTTTCGTCGTCAATGTCTAGTAGCCTACTTGTGCACTTTACCTTGTTAATTTCGAAATTCTTAAAATATTTCTGTAGTACTCGGCTAGGCTTTTCGTACAAAGGATTTCCGAAATGTAAGCAATACTTTACTCTAGGTGTTATATATTCTTTATTGAAGTCGACCATTTCCTGTTCGCAATGTTTTTAGAAAATTGTGTGATTATTCTTTGCTTGTCTTTGTGTGCCTTAAGGATAATAATATTTGGAGGGCTATGTTGCACTTTTTAAATCATTATTTGAGATTTGCCGATATCAGCGGGGCTGTCAATAATTGAAATATTAATTATTGGGTTTTCGATGTTTGTGTGGACAGTCTGTTCGTCCAAATAACGGTCATTTAAATTACTATCATTTATGTTCGTATCAGAATTTCTGGATCCACGTTCTATTTCCATATACTTACTAAGAACATAATTGTCTGGTTTATTAGTAGTAAGTTCAACTTCTGAAAGTTGGCTTTGCTGATCGCAAGCGTAAACTGTTATACATAACCTGAGGTCTACGAAAACGAAGCTTATTATATGTTTTACGTCTCATCATGATATGCTATTCAGACTATAGGCTAACCAGAAAAACTTTTTTAAGTTTTCTAAAACGTAAAATAAATCCTGGCTTGAAGGTTTATAGAAAAAAGTAACCTTTATTATTAGGTAAATCAGAAATCTTCCGTTTCGTTTAAAATAAATTACGTGATGTAATTTGGAGTTTTGCTTTTGAAATTAATTTACGCTATCGAATTTGTCCTTGACTTCTTTCGCGATTCCACAGGATATTTTTGAATCCTGGTTTACGCAATGGAACAGATTAGGTCCTGAAGGTGCATCAACAAGTTACCATAACTTCTTTTCTAACTTCATTGGAACTTGGTACAATATTTACTTAATAAATAACCTTGATGCGCGTTTAAATAATCATCGTCTTTACTTAAGGGGCCCGCTTCATTATTCATAAGCATTCCCCCTAAAGTGTCTTTGTGAAAAATTTAAAAATCATAATTTTACAATTTTAATCGCCAATTTAAAATTTGGTTCTTTAATCGATAATATTCATTTACTCGATTTGTGTTTTGTCATTATTTAAACTTCTTCTGAATCGTTGAATAACTCTCTTACATGGACATGGGCAAATTGTGCTAGCATATCTTACTGGTAAATCACTTCCAATATTCCCTTGGGATAATATTGTGCCAATTGCTGTGTTGTTTGCATCGGAAGTTAAATTAAAAGATTTTAAAAGATTTTTCAAGCTCCGGGTATTGTAATAACGCTTCGTTTGTTAGAAGTTTTTTACACATGACGAAGCATCCCATATATTTGGCCGTTAATGATTAAGTTATTTTAGCAAAGCTTTTATAAATTTGTGATGGTATCCTGAAATCTCCAAAAATTTCTTGTTTTGTTTTGTAGTTTTAGGCAGCGGTAGCATTTTTATTGTTGTGATTTTGTCTGGATTGGGTTTCACCCCATCAGGCTCAAATACACAACTTACTTTTTTAAAACTCCGACTTGTCCAACCTGATTTTATTTTAAATTCCGCCTTTTGTAGCCTTTCTAATACTTTTCTCAGGTTTTGCATGTGTTCTTGGAGATTTATACTAAATATTATATTATCGAAATATACTAAGCATTTATTACCTACCAGCCCCCTTGAAACATTTTCTATAACCCTCTGAAATGTTGAAAGTGAATAATTTTTCATCCCCGTGAGTGTCATATTGAATTCTTAATGCCCGTTATTCGCATTGAAAGCTGTTTTCGGTGTATCTTCTTTAGTCATCTCAATTTGGTAAAATTCCGAAACCAATTTGAGAATGCTAAAGTATCTCTATCGGCCCAATTGATCTAATATGTCAGTTATATTAGGTAGCGGGTATTTATTGTCAATAATTTTTTCATTTAGCTTCTTATAATCTATAACGATTCTCTATTTTCTTTGGTCAAACGCGTCCATTTTTTTTATCACAATCGATAAAGGCGAATACCAAGGTAAACTCGACGGCCTTATATTATGTTTTGGTTTAACGTTATTGGAATTTGTTTGCTTACTTCCTGTCTGTGCACCTCCGAGTATCTATACGGCTTTGTAGAAATGGGAATTTCGTCCTTAGTTTTAACCGAATGCTTTATGTTATTGGTAAAGCTTACTGGCACGTTTTCCAGATGCGGCGATAATCAGCAATATACAACAGATGGCGACAATATATTACTGTAGTAAAGGTTTATTAGTGGCGTTTCCCTTAATAGATAATATTTTATAAAAACAAATTATGTGTAATATAAACCTTCTAACACGACACGCCAATGTCCACCGTACTACCCCGCCCCATTAGATAAAATTGTTAGTGTAACGTCAACTATTTTGAAACTATATTATAGTATTCATCATTAGAATTGGTTAAGGAATTGGACAAGTCAGAAATAAAAAGGTTGATCCATCCTTGGGTAGACCTATAATAAGACCATTGTTTTGTTTGTGCAGAAAATATCAAAACCTACTATCGAATTAAATGAAAAAATTAGCCAACTACCAGTATAAAAAATTATTAAAAATTGCGTTTGTTAATAGCATGAATAATTCCATTAGTTCGAATTATGCAGCTGAAAATGCATCATAATGGATACAATTTTTTCGACTATTCTCAAGCTTGAAGTTTTGGTATAAGTGTAAATTACAGCTTGGTTAGTTCTGAAATTGATATTGTATGTCAAGGTTGTGAATATAAATAGTGCCCTATCTAAAGCATCATCTATATAAATATTTGTAGTTAAATAACTCGAAAGTTTTGTTACAATTGGTGCTAGAATTGCGATTTATTTATTTCAACTGCAAACTTGCAAGTACTTTAAATGAATTTAAAAAATTAAGAGTTTAAGTCAGTCAGGTAGATAAAAGTATAGAAACTCTACTAGAGATGCGTCAGAAAATGTAGGATAAGATGAATTCTAGTCAAAAAGAAATAAAATAGAATCTAAAAGAAGAACTTATACTAAATCAAGTTAATCGTTATATTCAAATTAAAACAAGTTCAAATAAACTAAAAGAAGAAATTTATCAAGTCAAAATAATTTACAGATTGATATAATAAGCAAATTTACAGATGCAATCAAAACTTGTAATGAACAACAAGAAAACTTTGTTTTTCTGAGTACGACCAAAGAAGGTATCGTTCCCATGATGAAGCAGTATCGCCAGTTTGCTATGTAATGGGAAGTGAAATCGTAGTAAGCTGAGTATCTGTATACTATAGAAGAATGAATTATAAACTCTGGATATATGTCAATGTATGGTCAACCAGTGAACTAACTACAGTTCATAGCAGCCACAAAATCTAACAACTGGACCGTGGGAGGAAAGGTGACCACGCTGATAGTCACTTTTGGTGGGCAAGTTTTGGACATTTTATAAACTGTACCAGACAACCTACAAAAAATTATGACTAGTTAGTTTTGAGACTAGAAATAAGTTATGGAAATAAACACAAACAGGAAGCTTTCTATGCCCGTTTTGAAGAATATAATTCAGATGGTTAAATCAAACCACATATATTTGTAACTGATATTACATTGTTGGTCAGATTAGTGTATCTGATAGTTCTAGAGGGTTTCATCGAGAAAATTGAGGTACAGATCAGATCCTGCCGAAGGAGTATATCGGCTTTTGCACTGGAATTGAAAGGCGCTAATCAAACGTCGAAGGGCCATGCAAGCGCATAGTCCGTGGAGAAGCCGCGGATGGCGTGAACGAAGACCAAGGTGTAACAAGTTCAGAAATTGCTTAGAAATGAAGAGCCACCTCACCGATAGCACAGAGTACTAAGAAAAACGTGAGGGTCGATGTGAAGAAATCAACATCGATATATCCCGCTCAGCTCCTGGAAATCACTTTCCAAGTGCGAAATATACTATGCGAACCTGGTAATCTGTACGTTGATGAAGAGATCGTAGGTTGTCTAATGTTGTTGGATACGAGAGCAATACGAACAATAGTGAGTTGAACCTGCTTTCGTAGTGCCGATTACAAGCATCTATGCGAAAGTATGAAACTTTCAATGGTAACATTATAGCAAAAATACCAACTGCGATATAATTTTAGATATCGATTTAATGTCCAACTTTGGGTTCGTATTAGATATGAGGAACGACACCCCAGACTTTCGTTCATCGACGAGACGAACATTTACAAATGTAATCTTCGCGAAAGACTTGATAACACCACCAAGATATGAAACAATAGTTATAGGCCATCTAGGTGGAGATTCCGGGATACAATACGTAGAAGTCCTAGAATCTAACTATCGGTGGATACTAAGCAAAAGAAACTTGTGCGGTTAATAAATTTCATAGCTTTATAAATTACCTTAAAAAGGCGTAAATGGAGATCAATGAATCATTTATTTATAATCCGGGTCATACTCGAACTTTCATGCAGCACTTCGTTCTATAGGTAAAAAAAGAAGACTAGTCAACCGATTGAAAGGAACGCTGACGTCGTTACCACTGAATGGGTGCACAGTGAAATACAAAATAAATAAGGAACATGCCGAACCGATATGTCAGCAACCAAAGCGACCGACTTTGCCCAAACGAGATGAAGCTGAGAAGATAATTCAAGACATAGACAACCAAGTGGTTAACTATTGTTAAATAGATAGTTAGTGGCAGTGGATTCTGTATAGAATATCATTATTTGAAGAAGATAACCAAAAACCACAGGTACACGCTTTCCAGGGTTAACGACACTTTCGATAAACACTTTCCATCTCGAGATGATTGTCCACTTCAAACATTTAAAGTGGATATTAGCAAGTTGGCATCGAGCGTAAATTGCGCAAGAAGATGGTATATATTATTTGATTAGGACTTTGGTAGTTTGTGAAATGCTATAAAGGCAATTGGAGGGGCTAGTTTACCTAAACAATGTAATAGTGATCGCAGTCTATCAATGATTATATAAATAATATTAACGAGTTAGTTAGCTTAATCCAAAAAAGTAAAATCTCTTCTAGAAGAAAGTTAAATATTTTGATTACGTAGTTATTGACCAATCGATACGAGAATCCTTTAGCCCAAAGATAAAAACAAATTACAAACTTGTTTAGGTTAAGTTCCTACTATTGTCGGTTCGCGCGTTGATTTTCAGACATCGCCAAACTTCTTACAAAGCTTATCGCAGAAGACCAACGCTACTTATGGAACAATAACTGTCAAGAGGTATTCGGTGTAGCACAACTCAATTATTTATTTATTTACAATAAAAGCTATATTCTTCTTGAATCTTAGTAAAGTCTCTGTGCTGACGCAGGATAAGGATGGACAAAAAGATGCAATTAGATAATTTTAGTAAGGTATTACAAACTTGAATATAATTACAGTGTTAGCGATGATGATGTCCTTTGAAAACTTCTGTGTATACAGTGGAACTCTATTATAGCGAACAGACGATCGCCTGCATTTATTAACGCACATTTTACGATTGCTTCTAACGAACTCATATATAACGAATATAGGAAATAAGGAACACTATAATTATTGCAAATTAAATTTATGATCTTTTATAACGAACTAGATATAAAAAGACTCACTAATTTTGAGAATTAAACATCAAAGAAGATGGATAAACTTCTTTAGTTCCATTAGACATACGTATATAAATACTGATTAGGGAGTTTTAAAATATGGCATGGCGTACCGTATTTTTGTATTCTCAGATCCTAGAAGTTTGGGTTTTTATAAATGCGGCGGTTGTAATGAAAACGTGATAGATTATTAGTTTTTAAGTTATTAGTTCTTGTAATACATGTAGCTAACAATATTTCGGAAACACAGGAGTTAATAAAATCGTGTTTGTAAGATTTAAAAACATGACTTTTTGTCATGGAACGAGAATAGAGTTTTTTATGGAAAGGAATTAAATAAAATATATTCAAGTAAATGTTTGACGGACAGAATTTGTCGTTTCGCTAGTCGAGTTATTTGATGTTTTCGGTGACATTGACCAGCTCTGATAACATCCTTCGTGGAGTACGTGCAGCGTTTACATAGGCGACGTGTGGTGTTATTTCAGAATGCACGACGTGAAGTATTGGATACGTCACGTCGGTCGGTAGTGACTCAAACCAAGTTCGTGTTTTAAAGTTGGAGAATAGTAAAGCTTGTGTTAGGTAATCGAAATAAAGGTCGATAATAGATTTGCGCGGCATGTGTGTGTATCCTAGCCCGCAATCAACCAACGATTGGGAATGAAGACACCCATCTCTTTTAGCCTAGATGGTAGTCATTTGAACTCCCTGGAGTGGTCTGGGAATTTTAAAAAGCGCATTATCCCGTAACATCTACACTCCTCCCATGCGTTCTGAGTTAACAGGTACCCTATTAGTAGTATACGGGTAAATAAGCGCAAGCGATTAGTTTTACCGCGCTGGTTTATGCCTTTCTGAGCATAACCCTTACCTCTGGTTGCAACAGTGGCGCCCCCCAACCTAATTGTGTACCATAAATCTCATATCGATTGAGAAGGAGACGGAACTGTTAACAGCGATTACTGTCGGTAGTTTTCAACCCCCTCGCATCGCAATAACTTAGTCGGAATTAGATGTTAGCGTCGGTTGCGTCAACCGAGAACTTGGTCCGGCCTAGTGACTTGTGGAGTCGTGGAAAATTGTCAAAAACTCACCTTGCCGTTTATTTAATCGCTACGTGGCATGGCAAAGCGTGGAAAAAAACGCTGCATGGGATTTGTTCATGTATTCGAATAAACATCCGTTTATCTCTGCAGTTCTGCACGGAGAAGAGAAGCAATAAGAATTGTAAAAGTAAAATCGCCTGCGAATAATTTCACTTCGACGCACTTCGCGTTGAATGAGATAGAAAAGATTTACGGAAATTTCACCGAACTTTTGATAATTTAGTTGGCCTTCGAGCACCTTTTACGACTCATGCATTTTTCACTTAGTCAACGTTATGCTTAATTTTCCAGCATTTAAGTAAGCGACAAGCTTATTTCTCTCTTCACTGATGCAACGCGAAGCGCACCGAAAAGAAATGACTTGCACGTGCTTCTACACAAATATGTACTCGGTTTTAATTTGTAGCTCGTATAAGTGCATTAATGTGCATTTTCAATGGTTCTTTCCAAGTTCGTTGTAACAGTGCTATACAGTATTTTTATGCGCGGAGATTTCCCTCTAAGGACTGGCCATTATAGTTCAAGATGAATTTAACAACTGCAAGAATATTACTTCCAGTTTTATCATGGTACTAGAAGGTTTCGTCAAAATGCTATCGCTTTGTCGTACCGGATTTGCCCATAAAACTGTAAATATTTTCGGCTAGAATAAAAACTTGAAAAACATATAGGCAAACGTACCACTGTAAATAAAGATCCGATGAGGTAATCTAGTTTTGTAGTTGCCTTTGAGATGCGACACTATAACGTAAGCAGCCCCTTCAAAAAAGTTACCATTAGTATAGCAGATCATTTTCCAGAAACAGAAGCAGTAAATAAATACATCTTATTTGCAATCAACCGCGTATACAATAATTTAAATTATGAAGCAGTTACATTGGTGGTGTACGACGTCATTCTAAATTTGAAACAAAAATACTAAAACTACTTAGAATTAAAACAATTGTAATTTATCATTCTCTACTTGAGAAGTTTTTAAATTTCCCATTTCTAGTACGCCTGTTTATATTTTGCTTATTTATTACCTAAAAAAGCGCTAGTATCGTATTTTACTTTTCATTTATATTCAGGTTACTAATACCGTTTATAATTTGATTTTTTTAGCTTACGCTATAACTAGTCATTTCTCTCAAATATAATGTTGCCTTAAATTTTGAATCATTTGAAATTAACAAAAATTTAAAAAACAAGTAACATCATTATTTATTTTGAATTGTTTCTAATCTGTTCAAAGTTATTTAATTATGAACACTAAACACTGAAATCTAAACTAATTTATCATTACAGCTCGATTCTTTCAATCCATGCAAATGTCAATAATATTTTTTTAAATGTAGAAACTTTCAAATATTGTAAGTGAAATCTTTTAAATTAATTTTAAACTCAAAAGTATAAAAAATTCATTTTGGAACCGTAGTTATCTTGAAATTGATGTTTCTCCACCGTAAAACTTAAATCTAGGTTATACAAATTTAACTGTCGATTTATTACAGTTGCGGCCTATGGAAGACCAATAAAATGGAGCTACGAGGATGAATTAAGAACTCTCTTTAATAACACACCAGAGGTTCATCGTGCTCTACCTACAACTGCAATGCAGCGATACCGCTTTTGAAAATCGATTGCCCTCGCTTCTCAAATTTGTCAAATTTGAAATAGGTACTTATCTTAGGGTATTTCATTCTAAATCACGATATTTGAATTGTTATCGGAATGAATATGCATCTTCAGATATATGATAAATTGTGCTACCTTATACAACTTTTAAAACAATAACTTTAATACTACGAAAGAATTTTAATTAACATTTAATAAGTTAAATTACTGATTATATTTTTAAAAATGATTACGTATTATGAATAAATGTGTATGTATATACAGTTATTACAAGAACACAATTTTAACATAAAACCATATGCCTTGTTAAAAGTTTTATAAAAACTACCAGATTGTAGTGTTAAGGTGACATATGAATGGCCTGCGTATAATACTAAATAAATTATAAAAATTCCTACCTATAATGAATTCTTCCTAGATGTTGTGTAGCATTTGCGGTGAGATATTTGCAATTGCACTTGCTCGTAAATCACCATCTGTAAACAAAGAAACTGTATGAAATTTATTGAAATAAATCATCTTTATGCAATTTCGCGGTAAAATGTATGAAATGAAATAAAACGACGCCTTCAATCAATGAAAACGTTGTTTATAACTGTAAGCAGTTGATTAACAATTAAAAAAACTGTTTTCGTTGGTTGAAGACGTTGCTTTCTTTTAATAAGTTTTATTTAAAATACCTATTAAAAAGTAAATGTTCGCACTTAAACTTATTAGTATTTCAACAGAAGAATAGAACCCTGTAATAGGAAATTTGTGCCGCTTTAAAATAAATTCTATAATTATAGAATGAATATGTATGTGTTATTATGAAATATGTAATATGCAAATATATGGAGGTTGGTCAGAACGGACCTATCAATTAAATAAATATGCAAAGATATACATGGCAAAACAGGGCTGTTTTAAAGTTTTTCATTAGGAGCGTTGGAGACCTCAAACCGTTAAACAAATTTCATTTTATAAGTGTCTAATAGTTAAAACGCAAATTAAATAATATTTGAAAAGTTCATTTTTTAAAACAATCAATGTAGTAAATCTTTAAGCTGCACACTCGCCATTATCATGGGCAAAAAGCAATTCTAGAGGGGGCAGTAAATATTGAAATGAAATTTGTCTTATCTAAAAGTTTATTAGGCTTTTAAATGTAATCAAGACAAGACGACTGTACCTATGTTCCCTAAAAGAGCGGCCCCATCGCTGCAATTGCAACTTTATATTTTAAATTATTTTTTCGATCAAAT
>JAHWXV010672615.1:0-15609 GCA_024586415.1 Phrixothrix hirtus
TTTTTATCAAGTTTTCCGGAAGTTTGTACGACTCTTATGTTGTTTATGATTATTCCTGTCAAATGATTTCATAATTTTACTTAATAATTGTCGTTTTTGTCATGATTTTCTCAATTTTTAGGCTATTTTGAAATAATTTAAATAAGAAAAGCATAACAATAGCAAGGCCAATTTAAATTGCTTTATATAGGGAGTAAATTCCAATGAACATCAATTGTGTTTACATATTTTTAAGCTTTGTTGATGCTGCAGCTAAAAATATTTTCTTACCAAGTTTATTCTTCCTCAGATTCAAAAATAGCACCGACCTAGGACTGATCAGCCTAAACAATTCTAGCATAATGATTACTTCATACAATTACGCAAATATCAACATGTACAGATTGAAATCAATTGCAGCCTATTGTTTAAAAGAAGGCGCATACAAACCAGAGATAAGAGGTGACTCTAGAGCATCATGCAAAGATATTGAAACAACTGATTCAATCATACATCACATAAAAAGTCTAAAATGTAAACTAGTCATTAGGGTGGAAATAAAAGTATCGGTGATTATTTATTACCAGAACTTTTAGTAAAAAAATTGTATAATATTTACAAATGCAATGGATTCTCCAATAACATCGTTTAACAAATATTATAGAATATTTGTGATAAATTGTTTTATTTATAGATATCTACCCCACTACAGAAAGTAAAATTACAATTATCCAATATTAGAGATATTAGAAAATTTACTTTTTAAATTTTTTTGGCCCACATTTATTAAAAAAAAATGTTTTTCTTTTCGTAGCGACCTACTATTAGTATACTAGAATGCACCTAATTTTTCTGATGGTCTCAAATTCATGAATATGCACGGAATTCGAAACCCCGGTTTATCTCAAATGTGTTCTGTGGTTGTTTACATTATATTACTAAATATTCCTCTTAACACTTTCATTGCTGATGTGAAACAATTTTAGTACCCCAGTGGCCATTCACCTTTTCGATCGATTTCAGCTCATTATATGTTGTGTTATGTTAATATGACTTTGATTTAGAGAAAAATGATCTTGAAATATGTTTTTGAAGAAAGCACCAATTGGCTGCGTTGACCAAGTGCGAAAGCATATAGCAGTGCCGAGGGCTCCCATAAGCGCCAATAATATGTTTAGCTCGTTTGTAATTATTTTGTGGTACTTTTCAATCTAGTCATAGGAAAAGAAAGATATACTAACTAAACTTTATTTTGCCATCAAAGGCACACATAAAAGTAGAAAATAATTAGTAGTTGTAAGTTATCACTTATACAAATTAACTAAAACGAATTAAAAAGGCAAATCAGAAGTGAATACATGTATAAACCATATTGTCATCAACAAAATAATAATAGAACTATAATATAATAATTACTAAAATATACATATTTTCTTGGTTGTTATTTGTGAATTAGCTAAAAACATGGATCTAAGCACAACCCTGGTAAATTAGGGCATGCCCCACACATATAAATGGTATCAGTTCTTTTCTTATTCCTACAACAAACTGTACATTTTTTTCTTGCTCTTCTAGTTCCTTTAAAGACTAACAATACCAATCTTGAATGCATTACAAAAAGTAAAACCATCCCTAATTATCAACACAATTAGTATCATTAAAGAGCATTGTATAATATAATATTTACATGCTCTTTGGTGTCATTAACAAGACAAATGCTAAACATCTTATAAGGCATATTAATTTAACAGAAAAGAAAAAGAAAGGCAATGATAAAATATTTATTTCATGACAGTTACAGTTGAGCTGCAGTGAAATATTGCTTGCAGGTACTTGAAAATTAATTTTTTGAACTTATATAGTTTTGGAAAAATGTTATTCAGTTAGAATTGTTTGTCATTAGGCCTAACTGAAAGTCTGATATAGTAGATTCATCACAATGAAAAAATTAAGTTTTATTATATTTTAAATTATTAAAGCCTGCAAGAACATTTAAAAATTGTAAACCATTCTTACAATGTCTGAATTATACTTATATGTTGATATTCTGCAAAGATATGTGATTTTAAATTACTTATTATTTAAAAAAATATTCCAATAAAGAATACACCAGGAAAATAATTTGAAAGTAAATAGTTGAAGTGATTGATGTAGGTAACACCAGGATTTTTTTAAAAATTAACTGTTTTGGCCTTTTTTTAACGTGACCTACTAGCAATAGGTTGAACTACCTTTCTTATACCTAATACATGTGTTTGTGAAGTCAAAATTTAAAAAAAGAGGTAAAGGATAAAATGTGTTTATTTGGCATTCCTGTTCAGTGGCGCAAATTATATAGGGATATTTTAGAAAATTAAAACACAAAAATGAATTAATTATTTTCATTAAATTACATTATAATCCTAAAATAATACAAGCAAATATTTTTAAAAATTACGTATGTTGGAATTTTAAAATCATAATTACAAAATTACACATTTACAAAACCAAAATAGCAACATATATGACTTTTTCTTCAATTCACCCTACTATTCGTATCTTAAAATGAACAGTCGACTGTACACAACCGATGGGCCAATTAGGAATAGAGTACTAAACGACTTCAAAATACAAGCAACATACCCAGTCTACATATTGCTATTAGGTCACTGGATGTACCTATATTGGAAAACCAATTTAGGAATATTTAATGAAATCATTACCATAACTGTAAGTTCATACATTTTCTCAATGTGTATGTATAATTAAATAACAATTTTGATTTAGAAACATAATTTTTTTTAAATTGTAAATCCCTGAGGTCTGTTTTATGTGTATTTTTTGGTAGGCGTACCAATAGAGCTTAACCTAAACACACCTATTGTGCATTGTCTGGATTCATCTTATGTGATGGGACTTGTACCTACCTGTTAATTCAAGTAACATGCTTCTTTAATTAAATACACATTATTTTGAAGTTCAGTCCTAACTTAGTGTAGTAAGTATCGACTAAATATTCATTTACACAGAAAAATTTTTATTTGATGTTATAAATTACAGTCACCAAATTTACACTGATTAATTTATAAATCAACAATTTACATAGAGACAGATTTGAATTAAGATTATACTTATAATATAAAATCTCAATTCATATCTGTATGTAATTGACTTTTGCAAATGTAACAACAAAAATAATCAATTTTATATGATTTACAACTAAAAATATTACACAACAAATAATATTATAATACATACAGGTTATGTTGTGATTATACATATACTATTCATGTATGCTCTTTACTCACATACATGTTTATATAATAAAACTAGAAAAAATATATAGACTATGAATACTAAAGTATATTGTAAATAATTTTATATTTGGCGTGTTTTATTATTTAAAAATAATTGATTATATTTTCTGGTGGGTTCAGCTAGAGTATATGTGTATGAGAATGGGTGCTTAACCAGAATTCCTCGTATATAAGTTTCATGAAGAGGTACATAATTAGTAAATAAATTGTAAAAATCTTTATACATTTGAAATAAAATGATTTAAATGTTATGGTCGGAGTTGGTGTAAGAAAAACAACTTATGGTAACAAATTGTGTCACTTGTCAATTTTTGTTTGTTTGATGATTCACCTCTGTCTTGGTTAACAAGTTCTATTCTGATGAAGTCCTTTAAAGTCATTTTTTTGCAAATATGTATAGGTATTATGCAAACCGACAATTATACTTCTTAATAAAGGATTTGCTTATATTTTAAGCATATCTATAGGTTAGGTGAACATTATGGGTATGCATTGCATTTCTTTTATGTTATATGATTTTGCCAAATAGATATTGGATCTAAAAACTGAATGGCATAGTCACACATTAAAATAAATGAAACATTTCATAGTATTGATGTCTGACAGATATTAAAGTATAATTAAATTGTATGACTGCACAATTTAATTGTCTGATATCTATGAAGGGATAGTAGATTATATGCTTTATATTGTTTTAAGTAAACTAAATGCTATTTTTCTGCTGAAATGTGATTTAAATGTTTCGCTCAATTATATGAAAATTGTGTATGCATTTTATTTATCATATGATATCATTATGATACCTGAAAGGCAAAATCAATTTGATATTACTACTATTCTAACTTTAAGTGTTATCTATTTACTGATAAATTAATTTATACTAATCATTTTAATATGTTTTATCAGCTTTGCTATGTTAATTATAAATGTAAAATGATAACAGGCAAATAAAAATAATGCAACATGAAATATACTGTCAAATTTGTATACTTTCACTACGGAGGGATAAAGGGTAGGACTGCAGTCATATCATATTTACTTGTTTTTAATGTTAAATACATATTGAGATAATCCTCAGGATGTTGGTCAATATTTTATGTATGTTTTAAGAACTTATATTTTTTGTTGATAGCTGGTTTTTAGACATTGGTTGGTGCGGAAATAAATTAAGAATTTATATTTAGCTAAGTGCCACCTAGAAGACAAAATTAAACTACTATTAGAGCAATACAGAAATATTTACTAAGCAGTATTTAATATGCAATTTAATTTTCTTTTCTTTCACAATCTTGGTTTGATCCTTAATTTGATTTATCTTTAAATTACCTTATTTTAACAATAGGTACACACTAATTTTCAAATAAGTATAATTTAAAAAAATATGTAGGGTTATGTTTTAAAATTCATACTACATGTACTCTAGTTGACCATCACTAGTAAAGTAACCAAATCGTGATGTAAATGCAGGACACCCGTATTTTAAATAACATATAAATACAGTTGCTTTTCCTGTAATTGTCCTAAATTTATTTCATAATCTGGTCACTTTAATCACCAGTAAAAGATAAATAGTGATATTAAAGAATGTAAAATTGACAGATTTACTGAATATATCTGTACATCCAATACAACTGCTTGAATTACTTTTAGACACATACATTTACTTTTGGAACAAATATTAATTAGAGCTTACCATTAAAATAGACTTGAAAACGAGGTTATTTTAAACAAGTAAGAAAAAAGTCAATGGATAAATAATTAAAATATACATTTTAAACAGAAATAAAAGTACCTTGAAAGTTATTGATTTTTCCGAGTACTGTTTGCTTGCTCTAAATTAATGTATTGTCTAACTAATCTGGAAATTTCATGTGCTTGTTCAGTTTGTAATCTAGTAACGCGCTGTTGTAATAAATTGCCACATTTCATATCTAAAAATAATGCCCCATCTTCCGATCTAACTTTTCTAGTTGAAATAACTTCGGCAAATGGCCAATGATGTATCGTTTCATGAGTTGCCATATCAAGAAAATGAACTCCAGATCGATTTAGAGCTAAAATATATTCCAACCAATTTTCTAAGTCTCCAGAAACCCGTTTAATGGCAAAAAATGAACTACCAAATAGGGGCCAATTGCTTAATACTTGCAACACTTTATGTTTTGCACGAGACACAGTTAAACCAGCTGCTTGACCCCATGAAGTTTGAACAAGAGCTAACCATTGAGGTGGTCGAGGTTCTCTCAAACCTAATACAGGTTTTGGTAATAAAAATTTAACCTCTTTTAAACTTGGCGAATGTCCTAAATCTGCAGCACGATGCAATAATGCAGCTACTAAAGCCATATCCCTTACATAACTTGGGGGTAAATTTGGCGTACCTAATTTTAATAATAAACCTTCTAAATAATCTGGAGCTACTTGATTAAAAAGTACTTCTGTGTAAAGAGGACTAGCATCATGTTTTAAGGGATGGTACCACACTGAGCGGCAGAAAATTAAATAAAATGGTTGAGCTGCCTTATGCAATTCTGTAGTTACATCTAAAATATATTCATCGGCAGCTAATGGCATCGTAAAAGCATCACCCTGCACAATACAATATAAACTAAATTCTTGCTGCTCTGCTTCAGTAGTAACACCTATCAGATTACAAAGTTCAGCGATCACATCAGCTACAACTGTACTACATCTAGTATTAACAACTCGTTCTGCACCTCCCGGTAGTCTATAAATTTGACGTCGAGCACTACGACCTGCACTAACAGCTGTTACTTCTTCCACCGATGGTACATTCTTTCGTCCACCACATCTTTGTGTTTTTCGTAAATTTGTTAAACAAACAGCAGCCGTTCCATGACAAACTCTTCTACGATCCGATGCTGCACTAGTTAAATGTTCGGTTAAATATGGTTTAAGTGTATCAGAGCATGAAAAGTATGCTGCAACTATTGACAATAGTCGCCATGCTCTTTGGCAGGATTCAGGATGATCAGACTTGTTGCTTGTAGTTTGCTTCATTAACTGACAATAAATTTCATCTCTTAGTGGAATGTGTTTATGGCAGTGCTGAAAACAAAATTAAGATAAACTTAAAGTATTTATTTGAAAAACAATAGCAGGTGAACGGAGTTGTCTTTGATTTATTCAGAACACTCACCATTTGATAATACATATTTGATTTTCTATAATATAGTAGAGCATTGTTAATTGGAACAAGAGTAATTGGATACACCAATAATCAGAAAACTTAATAAAAGATCTTCTTCGTTGTAACAGCACTCACATAATTTAATTATTTATTCTGTCTTTCTAATTTATTTACAATTTATAACTAATTATAATTCTACATGTATTTATGTATTTCCATTTTATACAAAGCAATATTTATTTTTATCATATTTACATACCAATAATAATTCAGAACCATCTAAACTAAAGCTGTGGTTCATATTTATATGAAAACGTTGACCTTGAGAATACTCTGGAACATTCTTAACTTTGTGACTCATTTCTAGTATCACAATTTGATCTAACAGCATCTCATTGCAAAATTTGCTGTTGTGTAACTCATAGCAAATGTCACTGCTAATTTCATTACACTATATAACAATTAGATAAACAACTACATATTAGGATAGGATGTCACAAAGAATTTTAATATATATTTTAATTTCAGTTACATGTGTAAAATGTAATTTTGTTAACATTAAGTCAAGTGTTTTAAGAGTAAAAAAGGTTGATAGTAATGTTTCATAATTAAAAAATTGCTTTTCTAATTGAAGTTTAATAATTGGAACAAATTGTCAATGGAAATCTGTTCGTTCCGATTAACAATGGTCTACTATATCTTGTTTTCTAAACTTCTAGCTTTAATGAGGTAGTAAATCAATAAAAAACAAGCACATAACTTTGACATTTAAAAATAAATGGTTTTAAATTCTTTTGGTGTTTGGTTACTCTTTTTCTATATAATTTCAAAATGATTACCGACATATTTATACATGCAAAAAGTCAAATGGACTTTCATGCAATTTGTAAGAAAATTGAGTTGTTTCAATACTCTGTTCAAAGTAAAAACCAAGTGTCCTCATAGAGGAGGTATTAGGACAGATAAGTTTTCTTTGTTCACACTATGTACGATAAAAAAGTACAATGTGAAATTGTTACTATTTCTTATATTTTTAAATTTTTCTTCCAATTATTAATATAACACATTACATTAAAAGGGACAACATTTAATTTGCACACAATATACGGACACTGAATATAAGAAATGAAAAAAATCTCAAATGAAAATCGAATATAAACAAAAATAGTATAATGTAAATTAAACCTTAACAAAGCAAGACTAGAAACTGCAAACATAACAGTGCAATGTGTGTTGGCTATCTGTATGTAATGCAATAAAAATCACATGATAATAATACTAATACTATATTTATAATATAATTGTAACAAAAATTTAAAAATATGAGAAGTAGAGCCAACTTCATGGTGTACTTATCCGACATGAACTTTACATGCGAATCATTTTAAATTATGATAACTCCTAAACTATTCATGAAAAATAAATAATATAAAGGACTTTTGCTTTAATTGCATATATTGTTTAATTAGCCAGTTTATTTGTTTAGATATTTAAATATCCTAAACTAAACAAAAATTGTTATCAGGTATCAGTTAAATAATGAAAATAATGGTTATGAGCCATCAGGCTTCTTTATTGTAGACCTCGGTAACAAAGGTTGTATACACATGGTTTATCTGGTGTATTACCATTTTTGAAGCACATATTTTTGATTCTTTCAATACCCAACTTAGTTTAAATTTTTGCTCACTAGTAACATATTCTTTATTTAATTGCGATAATGTATTGCTTATCACACTTGGTGAGGTTTTCATCTTAAAAGTGAATAATTTATGTACACACAAAAGCACAATGAACAAATGAAAAAATTGTCTTTTTAAATTGTAATTAGATTTTGCAGTTCAGATCAGTAAATAATTCTCTCCTTACTGCTCTACCAATGATTATGGGAAAGTTGGGCAAATGTGCGCAGTTAAAGCCTATATCAAGAGGTCTACAAACATAAGAAGTATTAGACCCAACGTTCTTTACGGTATCAACTATACTAATTTACAGTTAATTTTGATTTACAATGCATACCGTACCAATGAAAAAAATTATGCACATTTACCTGATCTATATTTCTAATGACACGCAGATGTCGAGTAACAGTGCACTATATAAACATTATCAAAAATTTCATTAAAAAGAGCCAAAGAATGTTTAAAATTGAATATCTTTATTAATCCAACAATTATGTAAAACAGCAAACAAAAGGAAAAAAATTCTAGATATATTCTTCAGAATTGTGAATATGTGTGAATTGAAACCAGTTTCATCCGACTCAATATTGTCCATCTCATCATTGTTACATAAGTCATTTTCTGAGTGGTCTTTCAAGTCACTTTTTTCAAATATTTTTGTTTTTGTTCTTTTTCTTGGTTTATATTTCTTCTTACTCGTTTCTTGTTGCTCTATTAGGTTAGAGGCCTATATATGCCAAAATATGTCAGGGCTTCCATTCTGTCAGTTCAAACATAAATCCTTACCATGATTTTAACTTTGGGTATTATTTTCATTAATTTTATCAAGTCATAGGTTATTACTCTGTCAGCAGATATGAGGTAATTGTCATGGTTTATTAAATCCAAATTTTGAAGGTTTATAAAAACTTATATTCAGGGACAGAAATGTATGGAATGTATATGAAGGTAATTTTAAAGGAACAATCCCACTTTAAGGATGGATAGTGAAATATGACTGGAGTCATGCTAATTCATCCTTGAATGATTTCATGGTTCATAATTGCTCCAGCCACTTTTCAACCAAGAATAAATTGGATTTGGTGGGCCATTTTTAGTTAAGGCGTTTACGATCTGATGCAGGGAAAAATTAACTGTACCCATGAAGACGTTTTTGCACCAAATTGCTTAATACCTTTAGGACCAATTCTCTTCCATCACATCTGCAACCCAAAATTTCCTTCTTTTTATCATTAAAAATTCTATTTTCTTTAAAACTAAACATCATAAATCTTCTTTAGATTTTCAAAATTAGTGGAAATTTGTTGCTCGTTAAATACTGATATTATTGTATCAATACTAGCAGGCTTAGGTTTTCTAAGAGATACCTTTGGGTTTGCCTTAATAGAACCATAACACGAATCCTTTCCAGCGATTTGTGATTAAAGTATTTGATTAGTGTTCGCGGAAGAAAAAGTTAATTTTCTAAACCGAGTTTGAGTTATTTCATGCAAGAAAATATAATTTCTTAATTTTGCTTCTGACTCTAATGAAAAAACAATATTTTTCCATATAAAGTCCTTCAGCAAATGTTTTTTTTCTTTTATTTAATTAAAGGTTCAGGAATATTAAATCATCTTCCAGTTTAAGATAATGATTCTCTATTTTTAACCAAATTTAAAGCTGGTTTCATATTTTCTAGATTTCATTCTGCTTTTGTTGTTTTAAGCTGATGCTTAGCATCTACAGCAATGTTAATAATATTGTACAAATTATATGTTTGAATATTGTTAATATATTGGACAATGGTAAGCACAGAGTATTGCACATCATGATCTGACACCGACATTTAAAAATTTAATCCAAGAAAATATGAAAAACGGAATTATTTGTAAAAATTAATGAAATCAATTGTAAGAAGATACCAAACATGGCAATCATAAAAGATAAAAGACCAAAAATCTAAATATGAAATAAAACACTGCTAAAATAAAAAATAATTAATAATTAGTAGAGAAAAGCCTTTGCAAAAAAACAAAAAATCTAAAACGTTGCCAAAGGCTTTAAATTAATTTAATAACTGAACAAGAAATGCGTGAACCAAAAAACTTAAACAAAAGCAATGTTTTGAGAAAACATCTATCTTCAATATCAAATATAATGAAAATAATGAAATTAATTTGACAATTCAATTGACAATAAAACAAAAACATCAATCAAGGCAAACAAATAAGGAATTTAAATGTTATTTAAGTCAACATAATTCTTTGAAATGCAGTTTTTGTTATTGCATTTTATGTAAGCTGTCCCTAGATATGCTTTTAGTATCTTTTCAAAAAATATAGCAACCATTTCAAATCAATGTTGAGCAAGCTGGGATTTTTCAAGTTGCTATTCATGTAACTTTTATGTTCGTTAACTCTTATTTCTAATGGTCTTCCTATTTTTTCAATATAGAATGTACCACATTGGCAAGGAATTTTGTAAATATGCTTTTTGTGATTTTCATTTTCGATTTTAAATTTTAACTTATTCTGTTAATGTTTTCAGACATACTAGCAATATGGTAACGTCATAGTGGCAACATACGTATAGTGAAGTGTCACTGTTGCTAATATTTTGCTAACTATGGTTTTCAAGTTTAGATAATGTATAAAATAAGGATAATTGTTTTCAAGTAAATCTTAATTTATAAAATTAATTTCAAAATTACAAATACCTTTATTATAACATATAATGTTGGCTCTATCATATATGTGTACTTTTAATAATACCTTTCTTAACAGTTTGCTATAAAACCACTTACTTTCACCTTGAAAACGGGATTTCGGTAAGCCTATGGGTTCATCTTTATATCCTATCTTTAGCAGGTAATATTTTATGTAAATTTTCAAAATACCTATTTGTTGATCAAAATTGTAATATTAAAGTTTAGTGGAGATGTGTTGATAACATTTTTGTTACATGGAAGGGAAATGAAGACAAACTTAACAATTTAAAACATTTGTTTTTTTGTAAGAAAACATACCATTCAGTATCTAAATTTCAATTCTAATCATCAGTTTCCTAGGAAAATTGGATATTAAAATTTAAGCTATATTGTTGTTTTTATTTGAAACAAATTTATTTAATATTTGAACATGTTCATTAAGTGTCAATTTTGTAATTCCACATTTGTAATTTAGTAAATTCATTATTATAATTTAATTTATTAAATAAATGAGGTATACGATGTAATACTTTGTTACATTTTTCTTCAAAGATAAAAATACATATCACCAGAGAAATCATTTTGCATGACATTCTATAGTAGAATTATTTGCAGTGTCAGATGAACAAAGGGTATGGAACGTTATTGTATGTAAATTGAAACAAACATTTATGTATATATTGTACCGAGTTCAGAAAGAAATAATAGTATACGTTATAGGGAGATTATAAATATTTAAATCTTGGGTGCTCGCTCAGGCAACGGGAGAGTGTTCATCTTGACTCCTCATAGTTATTTAAACGTGTTGAGTGAGATCATTAGCAATTTCCTAAATAAGCTTAAGCTACTGATTTTATGTAGGCAATCTAATGTTTAAGTTAAAGGTAAAGTTACAGAAGATAAGAAAATTAGTCTAAATTTCTTAGAGAAAGTTTTAATGCCTGTTGCACATTTCATCCAATCATTTTCACTTCCAGTCATATCGTTTACATGGATTTTAGAATTATCATAACGAAAAAATCAATTCTGCCCCTGAATTAGAAATATCCTGTAAGTTAGGATTATTTAAATTATCAATGTTACGATCCGTTAACATGTCTGTAATTTCATCGTGAAAAAACGTTAATTTGCTCTAAATTTTAGCAAGTAACCTGCTTTGTGTGACTTTTCATTATTGTATTACTATATTAATTAATTAATTGTTTATTGAATTCTTTTATTTATATAGAACATATATTATTATATTTATTTCAGGTATATTAGGTTGCAAGCCGCAGTAAGGAGCACAATAAGTTTGTACTGTACTTGTAAGTGAATCATTGTAAGTAACTAATTTTAATTTGAGTTGTTGGAAGTTAATTTGATCAGTGAATATTTAATTTTTCATAGACAATTCTAAAGGGTTTTTTTTGGTTCTAGGATCAGTGGCGCTATTATTTTGAATTTGTACCAGGCATTTGTTGATTATTGTTATATATTGAAAAGTAAACCTTGATCTTCCTCTCTATAGCTAGCAAATTAATAAATTCCAACAGCTTACCAATTCTATCATGACTTGTACCATTATAAATGTTAAGAAAATATTATTAAAAATATGTAAGATAGAGCTAAAATTATGTTCTAATGAATGTACTTTCAATTTTTAAATTAATTTTATAAAACAAGTCTTCAAACCAATTATCTTTGTAATCCTATGGACAACACTATCTCTAAAAGTGATAACACAGTCAAAAAAATATTAGCACACTGACACGTAGCAATTATGATGTTACCACATTAATTAACAAAATAAGCAAAAAATTTAAAATCAGAGCTGTTTTAGTTCAACAAGTTATTTGAATTCAATTATAACTGTTACTAAATCTTTTAATAAAAATGAACATAATAGATGTTGTATTTATAATTGTGATAAATTCTATTTTGGAGAAACAGGACGAATATTGGAAATAAGAGTTAACGAACACAGTATGAAAGGTCAATTTAAAAAATCTAAAAATGATGAAAATTGGTTTGAAACGGGTCATAATATTTTTTGGAAAGATATTAAAATTATCTCTATAGAGTCTTGAAAACAAACTTAGGGAAATAGTTTAAATAAAATGAATAATGAAAACAATATTTTGAAAAGTCCTGTGATTTAGATGCATTTAGCTTCCTTTAATTAAGTTTGCATTTTAAAAAAATTTCTAGCTCTTTGCCTTGTTTGTTGTTTTTGTTTTATTGTCAATTAACTGTCAGATTGATCTATCTTCTTTCATTGTGTTTCATAATGCAAATAGATATTTTTTTCGAAATGTTGTGTTTGGTTAAGTTTTTTAGTTCAGGCATTTCTTGTTCAGTTATTAAGCATATTTAGATTTTTTGGTTTATATTTAGACCTGTGAACAATGTACTGCAGAAGAAATAAAACAAAACAAACAAAAAATTAAAACAAAACATCTAAGTGGCCATCACAAGTTGATATTTCCCATGTTACAGTTTTCATTTGGCACATATTACAAGAGTCGCTCAAATACGGCCTAAGACTGTATAATGTTCCCAAACAACTAAAGATAGCCAGGTGCGTACGATTAGACGCTGCGCACAATCACTTAACTCTTTTCTAATCGTGTGATATGAACCACTTTTCGTTTACTGCATGTTAAGTAGGGGTGGCTAATCGTCTTTTTATTAAATTTATCCTGTTTCTAATTTCCATTATTTCCATTATTAATACAACTGTATCCAGAGTAATTAACAAATGAATAAATTTAATAGAAGATATAAACTGATATAAGATGAAGTACTTAGTGAACAATGATAAAAAAAGAAGAGAATTATGAATTCTGTGAAATTGTGTATGTCACAGTGTAAATCTAAAGATGTGTAAGTACTTCAAAAATGAGCTGGTAGATCATTATATAAAAATTAATTACGATTTAAGAATTTGGTACATTTTTATTACACACTTTTATTCAACTCGCTCTGTCCATATGGGTCAAATCTTGTAATCAATTTTTCACCCATTTCCTGATGTCCAATTGAGCAGAAATTTTGCAGTCATCTATCTTTGATTACAATACATGAATCAACCATAAAAATATAAATCAATTAATTTCAATTAATGTGTTTGTTTGCTTTTTATTTAACTCACTCTGTCCGTATGGATCAAATCTTGTAATCGATTTTTTACTTACTTTCCGATATCCAATTGAGCTGAAATTTTGCAGTCATCTATCTGCAATAACAATACATCAATCAATCATAAAAACAGATTAATTAATTTCAATTAATGCTTTTGTTGCTTTTCATTTAACTCGCTCTATCTGTATGGGTTAAATATTTTAATCGATTTTTCGCAAACTTCCAAACGTCCAGTTGAGCTCAAATTTTGCATAGTCATCTATCTTCGATGACAATACATGAATCAATCATAACAAAAACATACATTAATTCATAAATGCGTCTATTTAAATCGTTCTGTTTGTATGGGTCAAATCTTTTAATAGATGTTTCAAACACTTTCCGATATTCAATTGAGCTGAAATTTTGCATAGTCATCTATCTTCGATGACAATATATGAATCAATCAAAATTTCAATTTCAATTAATGTAGTTCTTTTATTTCATATAAAATAGGCTTCGTTTGTATGTGTGTTCACACAGAATATTCTTTGTATGTATGTGTTAACACACTGTATTCTTTGTATGTGTTTCATTCAAATACATTTTGTCGCGTCACACCATAATAACAAAACACTCGTGACGGTATAGCGTCGTAATGGGAAAATAGGTAAAGCACTGAGATTTGAAGGAATTATTAGGTTTAAAGGTATAATTCCTACAAAAATTATAATTTTTTTTTAAATAATATACGTTTCTGCCATTTGAAAAATCTAGTTAAAAATGAAATAGCTCAATTGATAAATTATTGGGATTTCAAGAATTTATTGAGTTTGAAAGTTTGATTCCTTTGGGAATAAACAAATTCTTTTTTAATACTTTAAATAATGGTTTTTCACATCTTCATTACAATAAATAAGTGGTTATATCCACAGCTTTGGCTGAAAGATATCGCACGAAGTTAACTTCGTTAAGTAATCAATATGAGTCCAAAATTTTAAATAACATGTAAAATGAAGCAAACATATTTTCCCTTTTACAAAAGAATACCAGTCACATTTCTATGAGCTTAAAAACTGATTACATCATTTTCTAAAGACTTAAAAAATAAAATAATAACAAAAAGATATTTTAAAAACTTGCTTTATTTTGAAATTGTTTAAAAAGAATAAAATAGATTTTTTTGATACCCGGGAACATTGGAATTTTCTGACTAAAAATAAAAGGCGTGGGACACCCATAAAATATCTCATAACGCCCCACGCTTTTAGTTTTAGTCATAAAAAATTCCAATGTTCCCGGGTAGCAGAAAAAATATTTTATTCTTTTTAGACCATTTCGAAATAAAAGCATGTTTTTAAAATATTTTTATATTTATAGGTTATATATAAAAAAGTCGAAATTTCTCAAATAAATTTCTTTTTAATTACGACCGGTTTCGTAGATTAAATTCTACATCATCAGGTCAAGAAATTTCTATGAAGTTAACAACTTGTCAAAAATTCTTAAAATATTTCTGTACATTATTTATTTGATGATAAATGATTTTATATAAATACAATTAATATTTTAATTTAATTAAGAGTATAAATGTTATTGAAATATAAAGAAAAAGCTTTTACTTTATATTTCAATAACAAATATACTCTTAATTAAATTAAAATATTAATTGTATTTATATAAAATCATTTATCATCAAATAAATAATGT
>JAHWXV010672641.1:0-10347 GCA_024586415.1 Phrixothrix hirtus
CATCTTGTCATGTGACTTAAGCTCCTACACGTGGCTGAGCTGGCGGCCATCTTGGGGCCCATGTCTACTGCGAGGCAGAGTCCGGGGCCCCATTTCTGCATCTAGCACTTCACCCCACTTCAATACGTAGGGCTACGCCCCTCAGACAACTCGGCGGCCATCTTGTCATGTGCCTTTCGGCCTGACCATGTCCGATTTGATCCAGAAGCGCCCTTGTCCTACTACTCTTGCGAATTATTTATTTATAATTGATAACAATTGTTTGCTTCATGATTTTCTTAATAGTCATCGTGGTAGTGGTAAAGAATTCGATAACCTTTATTACTTAGCATAACATTGAATTAAATTACATTAATGGTCAACATATTTTTTAATTTTGCGTTATTTAGAGTTTTCTTTTAGCTACATACGTTTCAGATTTTATTTACTATTTTAATACGTGTCCAATGAAATATGAACTTTAATAACTCTCTTTTGACGTACATAAGCTACAGTTTCCCTTCTATGTGAGAAGAACTAATCAAAACTTGTAAAATTGTTTCATTTTTGTTATGAACGTTTTGTAAGTAGTAAGGAGTGTATGATTCTAGTTACGCCATTGGTTTTGTGATACTATAAATATCGATTTAATATTGAGTGAAGCTTAAAAATTAACAGTAAAAAGACAATAAAAATCTCCATAAAATCTACATAAATTTTTATGCTAGTGATCGTGTTCTTGATATTTGGTTTGATATTAATAATGAATTTATGTACGATAAGTTGAGTGTCAGAACAGTGTAAAATTAGAATACATACATTGTAATGCTTTAGTATTAGGAACGTTCCTAAATTTCAATTAATAAATAATTAATAAGTAGCTGGAAGTTGGCTGAGTCGTTAAAATGATGAATAGCACCTTTGGGGGTCGTTAATGAGTAATAATTTTTAGGGAGAGCAGGTATAGCGTTTTCTCAATTAAAATAATAACGTATAGCAATTTTATTAGTGGATGATATCAGTTGTAAATTACAATATCCCCTTGCTATTATTTTACTTTACATTCTAGCCTTTTTATTCTCTAACATACTATAATCCACATTTTTAGTTCAACTTTGTAAACAAAAATTACCGACTTGATATTTTAATTGAGAATAGTTAAAATAAAAGTTTCTAATTGGGTGCGAAGGAATTAAACTAACAAATTTTCCAGAAAAATGTCTAACGTTATGCCTATACAAATATCCGTCCATTAATCCATTCTAACCAGATACTGCACATACCTAAATTGTTGTTGCAAACCGACCCAAACCTCAGAATTGAACTCCACACCAAATTCCATAGTGGTAATGACAGGCAAAAGCCGTTAGTGCGGTTTGAAACGACAAAGGTTTGTGTACAGTGCATGCCTAAACAGACTTTAATTAAGACCCCGAAGCCATTATCGTTATTGAAAGTACCTTCACTTTGCCACAAGTTCGTAGTTACCAAATAACGTTCCCGATTATTTGAGGGTAGTAAAGAACTGCGAAACGAGCTAATTAATTGATTCCCTCCGGCTCACTTTTTATTGTTGTATCTGTTTTATTAAATTTTTATTTTTGGTAAAAAAAACAAATTAATTATTTATAACAGACTTAATGTAGATACCTACAAAATTCGGTAAACATTTGTTAAAATAATGTTTCGTATAAAATATAAAAAATATATTCATAAATATAAACCTAGTGAATTTTCAGCAACACCTGAAAATATCGCCTAAAGCTCTATATGATTCATGCAACCGATACAGTTCCTCCCTTGCGTTATAAAACTTCATATTACACTTTATTGATCATAAATTCTATAAAATAAATCCGGAAGTGATTTCTAAAAGCCTACGAATCATATATCAACTATAAACGTTTGCGAAATAAGAAACTCTACCCAGCGCACCTTTATCTACATAACGCAGATGCACAGTACTCTTCTACAACTTACAGCAACCCATTCGTCTCCATTTCAGGGGATTTGTGCGGTTGTAGTTGGGTCACTGACTATTTCAAATAAAAGATACGACATAAAACTTCACACTTGATGGAAAAACCAGTTTTATATCATATTTGAATAGACAGTGGCGCAGCATAAAATATGTAACACGCAAATTTACTAATCACTGTAAATGTAATAAAAATATCTTAGGAGAAATTGAAAGATGACTTTATGTTAATACTTTATATTTAATAGTTACCTGTAATATGAATATGCCACTTATTTAATTATTCTACTAAATATGTAAAATCATTTACATTCATGCAATATCAAAATATCGTACATATTTATAATTATATTATATATTCAAATTCTTGAAACAAAACCAATTAAATAACATTTTAGTTTTATCTAAAAACCACAGAAGTAGGTTACATTAAAACAACAAAAGTACAAATAGTTAAATTTACAAAGTTCGGACGAAAGCATAAACGTTTTAAAGAAGCAAACGTTAGTTTAATAATATTAACAGTGTATATATATTTAAGCTACAAATTATAATATACCTACGTAATTTGTTGCCCGAGGCGTTGCTTGTTCAATAAATATCGTTAATTTAAAAACATTTGCCTTATGGAGCAAGAAATGGGAAAATTTAAATTGCCGTATAAAGCACGATAAAGTACGGGTGAACATTCGTTTGAAGAAAGTGCATGTACAGATTATGCCCTTAATTATTGTGATGTAAAAATGTCACCTGTTACTTTACTTCTTGAAGATGACATCCGAAAGATGTCGTCTATCTCAGCGTACACATTCGAATAACCTGTTGTGCAAACTCTGGAATATTCGGTGTATCGATTGTTGCACGACGCGTGGAGTACACTATATTCATAAGATCTCCCTACAGGAAGAAACCGCAAACACGAGGATCTCAGGCAGCCATTAAATGTCAGCGTTATGTTAAATGACGCGGCTTCCACACAAATAACGAACGGTTTCCATCAGTGGCTGAGGACTATATCACGTGGCTGTCAAAATGTGCGAAGCTCTGCAGTCTCCGTGCAAAGAATATTTGTAACATAGAAACATATCGAGCTGATGTTACTGTCACTTCGCTGCCCTCCCTACATTAAAAAAAATTATGGCCGATAACAGCACAACATACTGCAATCTTGGCCGAATGTGAAGGCCACGAAGATTTTCCTGTGTTCATTAACGAAAATTCTGTTTGAGAACAGAAAATTCGCGTCCTCGTCAACCTTCGTCAATACCTGTTCGCTTAAACCCTACGCAAACCCTTGAAGACTTAATTGCTGCACAACCTGTAACATATAGGGGTGGAACTTTATTTCGTAAAGTGTTTTTTGTACGCTCCTTCCCCCAACCTGTAATATCGATGTATAATATCAAATGGATCGGCGAGGCTCTTCTGGACGGCAATCCAAACAGCTTCAATATTATTTGGTGTACATACCGTTCCAACATCACCTGGGGACTTTTTTCAAGGTTTGTCTTTGAAATTACGCAGCCCTGTTGTAATCGCATCACGCCCTATCGAAATACTCTTTGTCCAGCACCGTTCTTATAAAACGTTCTCACAGCAACACGTTCTGCACCACTCCAATTCTTCACGATTTCTAAATGGCGAAGCTTTTTTAGATATGTCGTATCAGTCCCGAGTAACTACCAGCGCTACAGGTCTGCCAAGACTATATTCAAATTTTCCCATATGCCTGCACCACTTTATAGAGTCAAATCATATTGTTCCCTCTCTTACACTAGATATACGATTAGAAAAACTATACTAGGCGTTTTATTTATCACCACTGATAATATTTCTTATCGGCTTATTATAAATTGCTCAGAGTTAAAACCCTTTCCACTTACGCTTTACTTAACAGGTGTTACTATTCAGGCTATTTTCTTTTAGATTGGAAATTCGCGAAAATTGTTTGGGTACCTAAGACTGGCTATAGTGTTAGGGGCTTATTTCGATACTCCCAGCCTGGGACAAGTCGTTAGACAAACTTTTGGCCAAACGTTGTCCTCACCACCTCGAATCTAACAATCTATTGAACGATATATAATTTGGGCTTAGACCAAGACGTTGAATAGTTGAACATCTAAAATCTAAGATTAGATTTGATAAAAGGCATAACATTCATTCTCTTGTAATCTTTTCAGTAAATAAACTATCATTTAGTTTAAATTTTTAAATAATTTTGCTGTAATATAAAATAATCAGTAATATTAGGTTTTAAACTAAGTTTCACAGATTATAAAAATTTATAAGTTTACAAGGATCAAAGGCCCATAATAAACAAATCGCGCGTGAGATTTAAAATTTGTGTAAAAAAATTAAACTTCAAAGCACTGGGATGTAAAATAGTGAAACGTTTTACGTAAAATTTCTTAGAGCAAAGACGCCGCCAAGCGAAGTATTATTTGCCGGTAATAAAAAGAAACCAGGGCCTAAGCTATAAAAGGAAAAAACCTCGATTTGAATAGAAATTTGTTAAATTATAGAATTTTTGTATTTTGTCACACGCTTTTGAACAATACTGACTATATTTTTCGGTACCGAGGTATAATAATTATTAGTTTTCGTGTTTATTTATTAATTTAATTACATTTAATTTTAAGTTGAACATCGGATTTAAATCCCCGTGATTTTTATTTATGAGACCATATAGTACAATTAGTTTACGGAGTGCCTATTAGTAACTCAGAACAATTAACAGAACGAATACTTTATGCACCACGAACAATTCGTGATTCCCCGAAGTTCTCCTCCTAACGCAGCCCAAGAGTGTATTGCCAGTGGAGAAGAAGATTTTAAACACCTCTTGTAAAAAAAGGCAAGTACCTCATTTCTTATTGTATTAATATTATCTAAAATTTTTGGTTGAGGAATGTTAGGAAGAATATTCTATGATTTTGAAATAATACATGCAGAAAATGCAGTTCAATACTTCGATTTTTTTGTTTATAAGACCTAAATTTAGTGCAATTTAAAATCGTCATGTAATAATAAAAAAATGTCTTATAACAATGAAAAATCCTTTACAAGTTTTTATGAATTATAAAAATTAGGATAGTCCGAAAAGTAGATTATTAAAATGATGTTGTTTATAAAAAATTGGATATGGTCTTTAGTTTAATTGAATGTAATTTAATAAACAATAGATGAATTTATTATAATTGAATGTGTTTAAATAGATATTAAATGTTTAATCTTTGTCTCCATAAAATACGAACGAATAAAATTGTAGGTCATTGTGTATTGACATAGGTTAGTTTGACACAAACAAAAAATGCAGCTGCAGTAATTTGATATTATTGAACATCTTATTTCCTCAACCACACGTAGCTGAAATTGGAGTGTCATTTCGACATATTGATTTGTAACAAATGCAGCTGCGGTAATTTGATATTATTGAACATCCTATTTCCTCAACGACACGTAGTTGAAATTGTAGTGTCATTTAGACACATTCATTTGTATACACATTTTCCGGAAATTCTCAAACAGCGGACATTTTAAATATTTTCCAAAACAGTCTTCTATTTTGTGGGATTTTCTTGATAATGGATGTGGAGTAGATTTTTAAATCACCCTGTATCTACAAGCTCTGCCCGCAGTTTCTCCCTACCTTTCATAATCTTCCACATAAAATCCAAGGTAAATGTGTTTTGAAAAGAACCTTTTTAAACTTATAATTCAAATATTTGAATGCTACACTGAAAGATAAATAAACACCAGCCGAAATTTACAATTTCTGAAACAAATTATAATTAGAAACTTTTACGTTAATAATCCTACGTAAGAAAATAATAATTAACATACAGGGTTAATTTAAATAAATGTAGGCTCTCTTTTAAGAAAAGTTACTAGTTACTAAAATGATGAGGCAAATGTAATAATGCAAAACACGCAATTACCGCCAAATTTTAAAAGCATTGGTAATTGAAACGAATAATATCCGAAAATTGAACATCATTCGCTAAGTTAACAAAAGTGTCTTCATTGTGTAATTTATACCTATGAAGTTCAAAAATCGTCCCTAATGCATTTTGAATTTATTGGTGATGAATAACAATGAGATTTTTCAAAACACGTTCGCCTTGTTGAAAACAGTTTGTCTAATACTTTGCCGTATCCATTTCAAAGCGTCGACTGCAATTTTTACTTTCTCTTACCCTATATGAAATATAGGTAAAAGAGAAAGTGTTGTTTTCGCCCAAAATCTTAGATATCGAAATTTTGGTGGAAATACGCTTTTTCGGGTCCCCTGGGTACGAAAATCATGTTTTTAAAAATTGGCCTGTGTGCCTGTGTGCGCGCGCGTGTGTGTGTGTGTGTGTATGTGTGTGTGTGCGTGCGTGCGTCTGTGAGTGCGTGTGCGTGCGTGTGGGTGTGCGTGTGCGTCTGCGTGTGCGTTTTCTCGAAATCGGCTGTAACGATTTTTTAAAAATTTCCCACATTTTTTATATATTTAATGCCCTTACATATGGTCTAGGCGGTTTCTCCCAGAATTTTCCGTAACTCGAATAACCAGAAGTACTTTTACTGTTAAGTCTGAATAAAATCACTATGAAACTAAAGAACTTGCTAAATGAAAATTTATATTTGAGGTCATAGTTGCATTAGTATTCTAAATCAAATAAGTTTGTTAAAATCGAATAACCAGAGTACTACATTATATCTGTCATTTTTAGAGGAGTTTCCCTAACAAATTTTTGAAAATGGAGTGAACGGAAATAAATATTTTAATTATGAACGGAAATAGTTGTAGTATTAGTTGTGAATAACATATCTCAAAAACAAATCATTATATGAAAATCAAAAGCTATAATTAAGTTTTTTATCTTCCGTACATGAAACGACAAGAATTTAGTTCAAATCAAATGACCGAAAGTGCCACTTTATTCTTGCGATATTTAAGTTTTCTGCGATTTTCTTAAAAACGGCTACAACAATTTTTTTGAAACTTGTTACAGTGCTTATACCTTTGACTTGCTTTTACGTTAACTTAAAGGTTTTTCTGAGAAAATGCAATGAAGCGAGTTGTCAGAGAAAATCTCTGGAATTAATCAGAGTTTTACGTGACCAGTAACTTGGATGGGTAACCGTTACTATTATCGTTCCCAAAATAAATGTAAATAATATTTTAATCATTTGTCGACATCTAAATATTTATATATCTAAGTACATAAAAGAAAGTCGTATGTTGTCTTACACCTGATTTTTTTTCTATAATTGCTATTAAAAGGAACCATAATAAAACTAAGAAAAATACATTTAAAATAGGTGAAATGCACAAATCTGTTCTCATTTTATCCATAGATACTAAAGAGTTTATGAGTTTATCCCCTAGAAAAAAGTGACGATGTAGTAACCAACAGAGAGTAGAAAATGTTAAGATATCGTACAGATTATAGAAAGAATACTTTAACATAAGTATCGCTAAAACTTCCCTCTCACGTGCAGAAATGCGAAATTGCTAAGAAACCAAGGTAGTTTGGTTGCTCATGCTCTTTCTACGACTAATTAATTAAATATTTGACCAACTTTTTTCATTTAATTGTAATTCAAAATGTCATATTCTTTTGTGCCGTACATCTACTTTTGTAAGAAAAAGAAGCAAAATTAAATTTATTTGTTTATGAAATTCTAAATTGAAATATTTCAAAAGTCTAGCGCAAATGTTTAATTTCAAAATTATAGTTAGGAATTAGCGACAACGAACTATACAATGACATTTTAATGTTGAGTAGTATAAAAGGACTTAATTTTATGAATACGAAATTAGTGTTTTAATACTTTATTTGCCATTTCTATGGATTATGATTTAATACGAAGTTTTTCACACAAAAACTATATATGTGTTAAATGTTAAAAGGTCGCATATTTTCAAGTGTCAGATTTGATTGACGTTAAATAATCAATTTTAAATTTTAAATATTAATTAAAAATTAGAATTGGCTTTTATATAATCCTTTAATTACATTCCAGCTGAACGTTTTAAAAATTAAAATGGAATATTATATTTTTTTAATTTTAAAATTTTTATAATGCATAAAAGAGTTGGACATTTGTAAAATGAAATCCTAATTGAATTGAAGAGTTTCATGTCAGTAGAGATGCTACCTGGTGAACATTTTCCTTGAATTTTCTATCCTTTACAGATATACTAGAATAGTTTCTGGTATAGATTCAGTAATGTACAAAAGAAAGTTGTTACATACATCCTTATCACAACATTTTTGTTGATTTTCAATTTGGTTGAATTGGTTTCTTAGAATGAATCCGCAGGAAAGATTATGTAGTTGACGTGCTCGAGGTGTAACTCTTTATTGCAGCCTTTTATCTTAAGTTTTGATTAAAATTTCCATTATTATGTAAAAAAGCGTGCGCTAAATTGTTAGAGTAAAAGGCACGAGAGTTACCCACGGTTAAAATCGACCATTTAATAATTCTAAAAGTGAAAGAGTTAATCTGTCTTATACATTTGAATTTTAAGTGGCTTTTATATAAATAACTAATGATTTATTAAATGAATTTTAAATAATATGCACTATTTGATGAGCGTTAAGAACTGTATATCCCGTTTTAGTTAGGCGTTCGTTTTACGTGCAAGTATCATAGGTATCGTAACTAGATATCACAATAATCTCGAAAAGGGTAGAGCGACAAAAGAAATGTTCATTTCGATCGATATCATCATACGTATTTATTTTCGAATAATGCGCGTTTAGCTGTAGAATATCAAAGAATAAAATGGAAACAACAATACAGCGTACAACCTTAAGTTCCTTAATCTAACTTTGTTTTGCATTGGAATTGTGTCTTCATTTAAATATAGCAGTTGTTTAAATGGGTAATTCGATATTTTGTTTGAGGATTACCAGCTTTAAATGTAATTTATGTCATATTTTTATGAATACTCCAAAATTACTTTGTTTTTAATGGAATTATTTACCGCGTTAATGTTTTAGTACAGTTATAAAATGAATATCCCATTGTTCTGTTAATTTAAATTATTTAAAATTTATATATATATATATATATATTGTTGTGGATAATTTATTTTTTATCTGAAAAGCTTTACGGAATTAAAAAGAACAAAATTTTTATTTTTATTTTAATTTTATTCCTATCAATCGGTGTTTTTAACCAAATACTTGAAAACTTTATTACCTGCCATCAAATTAAATTACTGTTAAAACTATTTAGACACCACAGTTGCTTGTTTTTAAGAAAATGTTTTATTTTCTGTTACATGTTTTTATTTATTTGCTAAAAATTTAGGTAACATTCGTGTTTTTAATTGTTAATTTAAATTTTCATCTCTCAGCAGCACAAATTCTATAATTTATCCCAGTCCTAACCAAATAAAAGGAAAAACTAAATTTGCGGACGAAGAAAATATTAACTTATTTACACAATTCCAATATTTAATAATATGTTTCATAAGATATATTTTTATTACAAGAGTTCAAGTTTAGAAGACGAGCCTCGTAGAGATGTTTTATGAAACGAGTTTTTCATACTACTTTATCTATTTGCTTAAAATTTAGGAAAATAATATTCTTATCGAACCCTTTGATATCTATCTATTAATTAAAATTTCATTATTTTATTTATTCTCCCTGCATTTGAATATGAAACTTTTGTCAACTTTCTATTTAATTTAAACAATGATAAGTACTTATTTACATTTTACTTTATTTTATATAATTTTTTTGTCAGTAAAAATTATATTTTAAACGACTCTTCAATTAAACTAATCTAATATAACATTCGTTTAATTATTTTTTGATATAAATTTAATTACTTTAAAATGCAATACTGATTATTCTTCACACTCTTCAATCAAAACTGCCTTAGTAAATACTATTACATACTGTCATGGCATAAGTGGTTATTTATTCTTTTAGCTACTGATGCGGTAATAATTGCGCATTTTGTGATTTTATTCATTGTGTTCTGTATAGTGTGCATTGTGCTTATTACAGTATTTCCTGTATATTAATAATGGCTAAAGTTAAATTGCGATTGTCCAAAACAAGGAAAAGCAAGAAAGTAATGTTGCAGAACATTTCTAAGAAATAAGTAAAAATTCTAGTAAAGTAGTGCAAAATTATGGGATTTTAGTACAAGACACAAATATAGAATATATAAGTATAATGTTATCGAGAGTGTATTATACAATGCGTTCGTAAAGTAATGCATAAATTCTTTAAAAATTCAGGAAAGAACTTTTAGGAAAAAACCCTCGGACACGTCGATCTTTATTTTTAAATGTGCATTCTTTTAAATACAATATATATATATATATATATATATATATATATATATATATATATATATATATATATATATATATATAT
>JAHWXV010672667.1:0-12986 GCA_024586415.1 Phrixothrix hirtus
AAATTTTAATTTCTAACAATCAAATTTATCATTATATTTATTTATTTGCCTTAATTTCGTTGTTGAACATAATTAACATATTATCCTATTTAAATAAACTATACTTTTTTACCTTGACATTGTTGTATTTGTTCGAGACAGACGAGGGATTAAGTAAAATCCTTAGGTAAACCAGACGTGTCATTGTATTCTCCAGAAATTGAGAGTACTACCGTTATAAATACAGTTGTTGTAAGCCGTCCCCCCACAAATAAACATAGGACCGCTCGACTAACCAAAAATATTGATAATTATATCAATTAAAAAGGCACAACTAAACATCGGGGTGTAACCCCGAAAGACAAAACTTTACTAGGGTAATATGCAAGCAAGCAAACGCTTTAGCCAGTCCTGCGTAAATACCGAGTTACTGCCACCGTGTTAGTAATTTTTAGTTAACGCGATGGAACTCGATAGGCGCAATTTTAAAGCGATGGCTTACTACGATTATAAAAAAGGTTTAAATCAAGAGGAACGCCTAGTAAGTTTACAGGCGACATTTGGAGACTCTTCGCCTTCACAAACTACAGTGTTTAATTGTTATGCTGCATTAAAACCAAGACAGCAGCTATTAAAAGATGCAGTTACCGCTGCTGTAAAAAGTTTAGTAAAATAAGATCGACAAATAACATATTGTAAAATAGAGAAATGCTTAGGTAAAAATCAGAATCAACACAAACAATATTATACGAATGCCTTGGTCCGTTCAAGTGCTGTTCACGTTCAGTTACTATATTTACTTATAGAAGCTAAAACAGAGGTGAGAATTGATTGATGAAAAATGTATGAATAAAATTTAGCAGATGGGCGCGCTAAAACTGTTTTTGATTCTCACAGATGACGAATCTTGGATATCCCGAAAATAAACAACAATCACCTTTGTGGTGTTTTGAAAATTAAGAACCACCCACAAAAGTGTGTAGAGCTCGAAGAGTCAGCAATAAAATAGTTGCCTCTTTATTTTCAAAAAGCAGTCACATTAAAAGTGTTGCTTTAGAGCGATTAAAAATAGTTATCAGCGAATTCTCTGTTGCCCTTTGTGCCCCTTAGGCACTTACTGCATGGAGTGAGAAGCGACCAGGCACTGGATTGCGTGGTTTGTTGTGGCTACACGATAACGTGTCATCCCACACCGTAGCTAGAAAGACGGAGTTTTTCGCGGCCTCAAAAGTTAAAATTTTGCCGTATCCCCCAATTCACAAAACCTGGCCTCTGGGATTTTTAACTATTTCAACATATTAAGAAACAGTTGCGTGGGCGTCGGTTTTCTTCAGATAAATAAGCAATTGAGATAATACAGATACCTAAAAAAGAGTGGTCTGAGACTTTTCTTAAGTGGTTTATCCGCATGAACAAATGTATATAAGCTAAGGGGAGTTACTTCGAAAAATTAAAATAAAAAGTAGGTTTAACAAGTTTCCGAGTACATGGCACTCGTACTACAATATTTTTAACTAGTATATTGAACTGAATAATATAGGATTAAACTAATTGCAATGATCAGGTAAATAAGAAGAAAAACCTAATTCATAAATTTCAATAAGCACCAAAATTAAAAAGTAAAATGTTGTTAATGGACAAAATAAAAGTGTTTAAAAAGTTTTTTCTAATTCTTCAACCAAGATATGCAAGGGGACCCCAAATAAATTTAATTCCAACATTCGACAAATTTTATTAAAATTGACAAAGTGTTTTCTGTAGTTTGTTGTACATTTTTCGATTTTAAAAATATGAAATTGTCTAATAATATTTGTAGCAATATACGTAAAAAGTTATTTTAGATAATAAGGCAGGATTATACTAAATTAATTAATTTAAACTAGAATACAATCGAATTTTTTTATATCAAATTTCTTTCTGATGCCATAAAATAATGTATATTCAGGAAAAGTTTTGTATTTAAAATAATAAAGATATTTTAAAGATTTCTTCTGAATTATTTCTATATTTTGCCTTTGTACAATTAAGAGAGAAGACAATATTATAGATGTATATTCAAATTTTAATGTACCAATGCACTATATAAAGTAGAAATATTTAGTTTTCTTTATTCAATACAGTTACATATAATAAAACCATAGCTTAGTATGCAATATTACAAATGCCTTCAATATGCAAGTTGAAATTCATATCTGACATGAATCTTACATGAAGATTTTTAATAATTATTTGCCTTTGTAGGAAAATAGTATATAGATTTTCTTGTTTAAAACATATTCGTCTCCATTTTTTAATGTATATGTAGCCACCTAACTTTTTTCTGTATAAAAAGTAAATTATTTTCTAAGCTCCATTTTAGTATATTGTTTATATCCAACTGTAACACCATTTCTTTATGTAGTTTAAGATCATTTATATATAGAAGGTATTTTCTTTGTTTTACTACCTTTGGTAAATTGTTAATCATCAACAAAAACAAAAGTGGGCCCAGGTTCGAACCCTGAGGTACTCCAGAGGTAACATGGGTAGAATTTGATTCATCAAATTAATATCATACCATGTGCCTATAATTAATTACGTATGACCTAATTAATGAAATCAGTTCACTAACAAAACGAAATTTAATCAATTTAAATAATACAACTTCATTTTCAACTTTATCAAAAATTTTTATAAAATCCAACATTCTCTTATTTTCATTTATCTCGATATTACCACTAAAAATAACCAAATTTGTCACTGTTGATAGATTTTGTACAAAACCATATTGCAACTCAATTAATGAGAGTGTTTAACACAATTGCCAATTTTTTTATACAAAACAAATTCATACAATTTTGATGAAACGTATAGAATTGAAATACGCCTATAATTATTAAAACATTTTTAGAGCCACTTTTATACAAAGAAATAACTTTAACGGTTTTCCTTAATTCAGGATGTACAATTTTTCAAATTAAGGTTAAAAAGGTGTAACCAGAAAACGAATTAATACATCAGCATAACCTTTAAAAATATATAGCGGAATACCATTTGATCTACATGACTTCTTTGACGTAAGCTATGAAATGGTTAAGCCTGAGACTGACAAGATATTAGCATTCTATCGTAATTTATTTAAAATAATACGATGTACTGAATTAAGTCACTTTTTACTTTAATACACATAATTGAAAAATACAATATTCCTTCAATAACAATCACCCAAGGCTAACTTCACTTTACGATCTCATTCACTTCATCGCGCGCCCTCTGCATTTTTGATCCACTTTTCTCATCTTTTCTTTTATAATTCTATCAACAACAAGTGTATTCGACGGTAAAGTTGTGGTCAAATTTAGCTTACTAATTAAAGAGTGCGGCTGTCAAACCTGCATTTTTGAAATAACTAAGAAATAAACGGTTGCATTTTTCTAAATTTTATTGACACCACGTTAATCTACGTTAAAAAGCATTTAAGAAACATTCAGTGTTAATAAAAAATAAAATAACACCATTAAGATGATGTCCCTCTCGATCGATGCATTCTTGCAGGAAATATCTTAAATTTTCCATTATATCACGAAGAATGTTCTGAGGAATTCTTTCGATTTCCTGACGGATTCTCGCCTTCAATTCTTCAAGAGTACGAGGTAATTCTTGGAAAACTTTAATCTTGAGGTAACCTCACAAGAAAAAATCACACGCGGTCAGGTCGGGTGAACGGGAAGGCCAAGAGACCGCTGCATTCCGGGATATCACCCGATTTAGGAAAACTTCGTTGAGGGCCGTGTGGCTTGCGGTTTCATCTTGCTTAAATAAGGTTTCATCATTTAGTCCAACGTGAGTAATGAAGAATGTTCGTAATATTTCCAAGCAGCGCTGCACATTCACGATAACAGCTTGCTCTCGTTCATTTTCAAAGAACAATGGGCCTATGATTCCCGTTGCAGATATTGCGCACCAAACTATTACGTTGGAGAGGTTTTTGATGGAGTGCTTGAGGATTTTCATCACTCCAATACCTAAAACTTTGTTTGTTTACATTGCTGGAGAGATAGAAATTCGCCTCGTCGCCCATCCAGAGTGAGTGGACAAGTTCCTCGTTTTCTTCAATCATTTCCAAGAATGTTGCACAAAATCTCCGTCGAGCAGCGAAATCGTTTTCATTCATAGCCTCAGCCGCTTGAATTTTGTATAGTTGATAGTGTAAATGAAACCTCAAGATCATTGTGACCGTCCTGTCAGAAATGTCAAGCGCAGCACTCTCTCGACACGCTGATCTCCGAGAGCTCCTTGTCACAGCAAGTCTTACGCGTTTAACATTCGCGGAAGTTCGCACTGATCTCCCACTGCCACCTCGTCTGTTACTCGTTTCACCTATGTTTTCAAAGTGTTGTGCCCATAACCTTATTGAGTTCACAGAAGGCACGGTCCGATTACGATTAATCTGGAAATAAGTCCGGAAGCGGCGTTGAGCGGTTGCATAACTACCGCTGTGATAAAATGCTTTCACGGCGAACGACCCTTCTCGCTTAGACCAGTATTCCAAATTTAGTGAAACGCTTTAAAGGGGGGACGCAACGGTAACCTTGCCAACTCGCCCCGCCCTATTTCTTGACTCCCCGCTGAATAATAACTGCAAAAGTTTCCATAAATATTTAAAAATAAAAATAATTGCTGTGTATTAAAATTTGATCATAAGACGGGTATTCGAGTTGTTTGAATCCGCAATAAATAACCGCAGCTTTCAAGAGACTTGATTTGTGTGCTTATACGTTGTTGTGCAACAATAAAACACTCTGTTAGTTTTCGTCGTCTTTTCAGTTTAAAGATATCTCTGAGGATATGCAACAGTCTTGCATAATACTTCTCCGTTATCGTGCTCCCCTTTTTAAATAATCGATCAAAAATTTTCTACTTGTCCTAAACAATTGGTTCCGTCATTTTTTTGCAGATGAGACGACCTTAGGCTTCTTGAGAGCATTTTTGTGATTTACATTCCACTGCATCGAATCTCACTTAGATTAAAGACCATTACGATGGTCTCATCTTCAGTGACGAATTGATTGATAATTAAATCTGGCTTATAAACACAAAGTCTAAAAATTGTTCACTAATCTCTACTTGATGAACATTTGAAATAATGAAATCATTCGTCGCATTCAACTCTTATCATGTGAAGATAATCATGTAAAACCATGACTTTTGAAACTCCTAATAGTGGTCGCTTCTTCAATCGTGCATTCTTAAGTATCAAAATTTGGTTTTCTCAAGGGCCTCTGCAATTATGGCTTCAGTGGAACGACTTTAGCTGTATTCTAAGAATAATTATCCCCGTATGCATTTACCATTCCTTCCGAAAACCAATTTTGAAGTTTTTCATTGTTTTGAAAGGAATATTAGAGCAGCACGATATGCAATCTTATGCATCTTGATATTTTAACGCTGCTCCACAACATAAACTACCAATCAATGAATTTATTAGCATCGTAAGTGCTCCCTCAATTAGTATATAAGTTACCACGCCATATGTAATGCAAAACGATTTCAACGAAAATGTTAATTATGAAAATTACTCAGTTTGAGGATATAAAAACGACCTCTAAGGGTAGTAGTTCGAGTCATAATTCTTTACATACATGACAGAGAGCAATATAGTTTATTGCAATTCCGAATAAACTAAACATAGGGAAACGGAATTTTCAAAATAATATAAAAAAAAACGATCAGATAGTAAAGTTAATGCTTCCATTAGCAAATTTAAGAGAAGACGAAGACAGTAGATGAACTAGTCTAACCAGGTAGCTACTTTAGGGATCCCCCTGCGATTTGGATAATTTTGGGATACGTTGTAGAGGACTAAAATCTAAGAAATTCACATTTTTCTAACTGCCATATTTATGTTGTAAAGGATAAAATTAAACCCCAAAATTGGACATGTATTTATCCATTTTGGCAGTTTCACATAGAACAAGTACTCCGATTTGAATAAAACAAACGCTTCATGTTAAACGAAAACATACTTTTTCGAGCAGAATTAAAACTGGCGAATACAACTCTACTATAATTTTTTGAAAAAAAATATGATATAAAGAACACACAAATAAAGTTTAGATGTCTTTGCGCTTTTATAATAAATGATTTTAAATAGAGTTGCTGACCTCTCAACTCTCCAGTAGAGATGACCGTATTTAATTCAGTAAAATAAATAATTTCATTTCAGCATTCAATCCTATGTACTGAGATTAAAAATTATGTTAGGATATGTGCTATATACCTCAATAAGAGTAAACTACCCCTTCAAATGGAAGGGTTTAAAATGGGCTCCAAAGTTTATGAGATTATAATACCTAGATGGGACAAGAAACACATCTTAATAAATATAAGCTGAATGACGAATTATTTTAGAGATATACGCACCAAAACATGATGCTCAGGATACATATTTTAATATACATATAACTGCTATTTGAATAAGTCGAATCGAATAAAACTTTATACGCACATAACACTAAAAGATGCCTATATTTGCAAAACCATAAGCCATTGCAGATGTAATAGAGGTAAACTATACTCATACGTGACTACAGGATTAAAAAATTAACAAGATAAACTTGATAAAGAAAAGTCTATTGAACGATTATGGAAAAGTAAATGTTACAAGTAAGTGTTTGGTACATACTTATATATTTACATACAAACTCCGAGTTTTATAGTAAAATATCACGATAGACTATAAACTGTAAGTACTTAATTTAATGGAAAAAACACCAAACGTTATTATATTACTCAAAACAGCATCACGTTTTATAACAAAGGTGGTATTTATTATGTCTCGTTGATTTATATTCAATAAAATATAATCATTTAATGGGTATTACAGGATATGATAATATTAGGTATCCATATAAAATACATAACGCAATTGAAACACGCAATACGTTGTCTTGCATATCTAATACCTTTTCCTTTTCGAACTGTTTTGAAATTGCTTGTTCAGTATATTTAATTGAATATTCCACATTTCAGGTATCACAGCTTGTAATACTTCATACCACATATTTAGGAATGCACTAAAATATCGTGAAAGAATGAGGACTGGGATATTGGTACGGCGTAAAATTCTTGGATGATGTATCTCATCGCCCTAATGCTATTCAAACTACTGTGTTTGCAGATGTTTGATTCTAAATAAATACCAATTACGATAGCTTATAAATCGCTATATGTGCTTAAGTTTTAGGAGAATTGTATAATGAAAGTCGAAACACCGAGAACACGTTATACAGTTGCTACATGTAAAAATAGCTGACAATTAGTTGTAACTAGGAATAACTACATCATTTGATGGATTAGTACAACCCTTTGAAGCTTAGAAAATTAAAATAAAGAACCCCTAGTGAAGGGGGTGTACAACCGCAAATACATCTATAAATACTTTAGGTATATTGATTGCAACTGTTATTGTCACTTATTTGGCTTAATCGAAACGACAGTGTTAAATATTTAACATTGGTAAGGACACCTACTTCAAGTTATTCATCAACAAAACGTATAAAACTTGGTTATTTACCCGAGAACGAAAAAAATATTATTTTTAATGTACATAGAGTTTAAAACATCAAAATTTTTAATGTAGCGTTGATTGTGTTGCTGAAATGTACGCACATATTAACAGGAGCTTCAAGAAGAATAATTTACGATGTTTTGAAGGAAACTAATTCAGGTAAACGTTTTACTGCACCAAAGTTGGCGCGGGGACTAAAAAAGATGGAAATTGAAGAATACGCCCAAAATGGTATTCGAAGTTTGATTAATTCTTTTTACTTTCAGAAACCATTAGCGGCACTGCATCAAATTTTATTTAAAATTCAAAAAGACGAAAATCTGACAAAAATACGTGGATGGAAGTTACGGTCACTTATAACGCAACTGAATTTTTCTTGAAGAAACAAAGTAGAAAGTCATTTCTTATTGACAATTTGGTGAAAAAATAACCGTAGGATGATTAAGAAGTTTCGTGCCAAAGGTTGGAGTATCTATTATTTAAATAAGACATGGATGAATGAAGGGCATACCGTGGAAAAATCTGGTAAAATAAATATATAACTAAATCGCGTAAAACTTTTTACAGAATGAGTATTTATTGGATTAAAAATAACAACAGGAAAGTGCCGTCAGGCAATTGTAATGGTAATATTAATGTACTTGTGGAAGGGGGTTTGTTGGTATTTAAATCAAAAACAACAAATTATTATCACGACGGTTTTGAGAATTATTTCGAACAATTATTGTATTTGATACCAAATAATTTAGTTATTCATGTGGATAGCGCTGGTCGCGATTTTCGTGTCACAGCTTGGCGAAAAAACAATATTATTAATTGGGTTTCTTCAAGGAATATTGAATTTCCCAACGATATGGTTAAAAACGAATTAATTGCAATTGTTCGAACCAATACGGAGAAATTTAAAAAACTTGCAATTTACATGATGAAATGGTAACAAAACATGGTGTATGTGTACCTTGCTGATGCCATTTCATTGTGAATTAAATTCGATCGAGCTAATATGGGCTCTGATAAAGGGTGACATTGCTCGCAAAAATCCAACGTTTAAGCTAAACGACCTTTGATAATAATTTCTTAGTTCAATAGGTAACGTTATGGCAGACAACTGAAAAGAATGCATGTGGGAACGGATATCATAATCGATGGAACAATCAAACTGGCTATTATGTACTCAGGGAAAGATGTTAATTCATCTGAAGTGTTATTAGAAGGTACATAATGCTTTTTATGCAATATTAAGATCGTCGTTAAAATAAGATGCCATGTTAAATATCTACAAGTCATGAAATTTCTAAAATTATCCTAATACACCATTACAATTAACACAATTTCTTGAAAATATAGTTTTTTAAACTTTTCTAAACTTTGACAATGTATTTATTTATATAATAAAACGTAACAGCATTATTTATCTCGAAAAACATTTTTTATATAAAAATTAATGTACTTGATAAATGTTCTTAAAAAGTTTCTGGCTAATCGAGAGCCCGTCTATGAATATATGATGTACGGCTACAAACTACATAAAAGAGGTTTTTTATTGTCCTAAGGGATAGATTTGCCCATAATATATTTGAAGCGGTTACTTCGTAAACATATTGCAAATATTTTTTGTTAATTTCGTTCTACAATGTTATATGCTGCTTCTATGAAAAATTTAAATGAATGATTACTCTTCTAACACTATATTTATTTATTATAATTGTTATTTGATAATAAATCCAAATTAATATGCCAGTCATTTATAACCTTCTATGTATATTAATTTTACTAAGGAAATCTTCATACCACCTCCTAATGTAAAGATCATAAATTAGATGACAGTAATTGAATTTTTCGTGAAAACACTTAGCACGAGAAGTGCACATAACTGCTGGTGAGATTTATGATGCATGGTTCATCCCTCTGAAGAGTTTCATATAGGTTTAAATATATCAGGGACTTCCAATCTGGTAGTCTTAAACACAGATCCATGCCAACCGTAACTTTAACTTTAAAATCATTTAAAAGATTTTCATCTCTAATATTCGCAACAATGTACAATGTTAATAAACATCCTGCGATTTAACTTTAGATAACATATACAGTAATTATAAAAAAATTCTGTGTAATATTTGATTAGTGCTATAATTCAGGATATCTAAAAATAAAGTAACTCTGGTTAATACAACAATCAAAAAAGACATTTCACTTTATATCCATTTTTATTTAGTAATGAAATAAATTATTAGATTTGGGGTTTAGTATTAAAACACAATGCCGCTGCATTTGACGTATAATTAAGGGGCCAAGTAAAGCAAATAAACCAAAAAGTCGATAGAAACCTCATTAACTCTGGATATCCCTTATTCTTTAATTACAGCCACTAATTTATTAAGACAAATACTACTTTTATCGTTCGCTCATTTGTACAAGAATTTACACCCTCCTGCTTTTACTAACGCTGCAGAACAAACGTCAATAGTATTATTCAATGCATATAAAATGTCTTTATATCTTTGCCCTAATAAATTTATTTAGATTGTTATATTTTATATGGATTAATGATAACTTGGCTAAATCCCTTATTTTAAATTTGTTAATGTGGTAGTGTTTCTTGTTAAGTTTATATAATATTTATATCAGAGTGATATGTACAAGGACATTTAAGGTTGACCTAGAATTTATTTTTTACAATATGGCCGGCTATGAAGATAACTAAATTCCTGTAAACTCAAATTTTCCGCAAACTTTGTTTTGCGGCCCAACAGGTTTATGTTTTAACTATTACCATCAACAGCAGTTAATATAAGATGTTATAGAAATCAATCACAATGGTTGTGGAATAACAAATCAGTATCAATATGTCGATAAAAGAAACTTAAAACCGTCCAGTCTCTACAAAATACGACTGCATACTTCAGTTCATATGAATAGTACAAGAAGTTCTTTGAAGGCTCTCAATCATATATAAATATACCGCATAATCACATTCGACCAAAGTATATAACTGAAACCAGTATTCGCCATGTTGAACAGCTTATTGTGGAAAATAGGTGAATAAAAGTACGTATATAAGTGTAGGAAGTGTTCATACAATTATATATAACCACCCACAATTTTGCTAAGTTGGAGCTAGATGAGTCTCGTAACCATTAATCTTTGATCAAAAGGTTTACCGTGTTTCTCTAGTTATTGATCATTTGCGTCGTTTTGAATTGGGAAGTGACAATCTTCTCGAATGGATAGTAAGCTGTAAAAAAGCCCAGATATACCATTTTATGTTAGAATGAAAACTTTCCAGCAAATAATGGCGTTGAAAAGGCTCCCCGCTACCCAAAAAAATTCAACAGAATTCGATGATCCGACGCAGTTACATATGTCTTCGGTGTTTTTAAACATGCATTATTTGATTTTCGAGGATTTCCTTTCACTTGGGAAAACTATAAATGCAGTATATTCTATCAATTTACTGAAGAAATGAGGTACTTGAAGCTGTATGCAAGAATAGCTACGGAAAGTTTTTTAAGAATATTATTTTGCCTCATAACGTTGAAAGGCCACATACAACTAAGTTGACAACCACAATATACGAGGTTTGTCTAGAAAATTTGTACACTGCGCGTCTTGTTGTTCACAAAATGAGATTTGGGACATGGCAGAGCGCCCTCCCTCTCATCAGCACCTAACTAAACCCCAATAAACGCCCGGCCGACTAAAGAGTGAGTCAGATAGTTTTGCTGCTCTTTATTTCTACACCTTTTGCAGAACCCCGTTGCTATGGAAATTTCCGATAGCGTGGAACAGCGCATCGTCAACAAGTTTCTCACAATGCTTGGTAACAATGGACCCCAAATCTTTCAAGATTTGAAGACAGTTTATGGTGATAATGTTTAAGTAGTTGAAGCGATTTCGTGAAAGACGATGAAGGGTCCTGACTACCTTCCACTTCAAAAACTGATGAGAATATTGCGCGCGTAGAAAATTCCGTACTTCAAGACAGGCCAAAGACTGTCAGGATGCGAGCGGAAGAGAAAATGAGAGAAAATTTGGCGATGAAGAAATTGTGCGCGAAAATTGTTCCGAAACTTCTATCGACTGATCAGAAAGCTCAAAGAATTCAATGCTGCCAGGACTGGATTGATGTATATGAAGCAACAGATTTTCTTAACAGGATCATAACTGGCGACGAGTCGTGGTTTAATGAGTTCAACACTAAATTGAAATCACAAGGCATGCAGTGGAAAAACCTCACGAGCTAAGAACAGAAAAATTGAAAAAAGCAAGCTCCAACATGAAGACAATGGTGATTGTTTTTTTGATTCCAGGGGTATTGTGCATCATGAGTTTGTTCCACCGTGCCAAACAACGAATGGATAGTTCTATGTTGAAGTACTAAAGAGGTTGAAAGCGCGAATTGTTTAATGTACACCAGGATTTGGCGAGGAACAATTCGTGAATTTTACATCATGACAACGCGTCAGAGTATACATCACTAGTTGTCCGTGAGTTTTTGGCTAAAAATTCAATAAAATTGATGGAGCACCTACCATATTCGCCCGACTTAGCTCCATGCGATTTTTTTTGTTCCATAAATGCAAGATGCTGGTTCAAGGGAGACATGTGGGTGCGGTGAAAACGATTAAAAAGGAAACGCAGTTATATTTTATGAACCCAAAAGGTATTTCCAGCAGTGGAAAAAACGTTGGCAGAATTATATATTACTTGAGGGGAATACTTTGAAGGAGATACTGTTGAATTACCCAATTAACAGTATAATAAAATGTTTATTCAACTTCTATACGAATTTTCTAGACAAACCTCGCATACTACAATAAACTAGGAAACCACCGCGTAGCACCCTTACAGTTGGATTTAGCCAGGAATGGTTTTCACTTATTTGGTGTCTTAAATCAATTTCTTTAAGAATGCAAATTCACAAACGATGGAGAATTGACGCACGATATGCACCAGTGGTTACGGAGTCAGAATATATATTTTTATACAACGAAAATAGAATCTTTACCATTACGATGCAATAAACAATAATAATAAAAATAACATTTATTCACAAGAATGAATTACAAAGAAAGAATTCAGATAAAGCTATTCTTCAATGCCTCCCTGGATTACAATGATGTATTAAATTAAAATCTAAAGATAAATAAAATAGTAATAGCGATAAGTCAATGATGAGATACACGTAATATCGAAGAAACTTTATCTTATACTATTTGCAACGTAACATTTTAAACCACTTATGAATTTTATTGTAAATTAGATAGATATTGTACGTGTAGGAACATTTATAGTAATATGTGTTATGCTGCGCTGCAATCTACAAGTATCTATGTTAGAAATCAATATTACGCACGACAGTTGCCACGTAGCAATTTGAATGAGTGTATTTATTAGAAACGTGACAAAAAAATCTTTGACCGTCTAGCTCTAAAGTTATCGGCAGAGTAGGGGTAGG
>JAHWXV010672712.1:0-10198 GCA_024586415.1 Phrixothrix hirtus
TTTTGTGGCATAATTTGTAAAATTAAAATAAATTGTGAACTAATTCATTACTTCATAATGAAAACAATCGTTTCGGGTGAACTTAATAAATATACAGACACGTATTTTCGGCGTGTTCGTATTACTAACACGAGTATTGACATAGTTAGAATGAAGTAGACCGTGAATGCAGAGCCACCTAATGTTCGCCGGCAAATTAACGGGTAGCATGGCTGCCCACTGATGTTCGCCAGCATTTTGCGGTTTTCAATTTTTACTATAGGCATGAGCAATCTGTTTATATAAAATCAATGCCTATACCAAAGACACGATACGTTAACACTGTTATAATTGTTTACTTGGTGGTCTTTAATAATTTGTTATAACCATATTTACTTGCATTATTTAGCAAATAAACATTGACTTTTCTCAACAGTGCTCTTGCGTTGATTATTTCAAGTATTTTCTCTTACAGAGTTATAAATTGTGACAAATACGATTCTCATTCATAAAGCTGCTTTTTTCAAGTACACTGGCAATTACTTACCTTCAATCTAGTGCTATAAGTTTAGATTTGACATTACTCTTCAGGTACTTTACTGGGTATTTACGCATATATTTTGCCTTTAATGTATGCAGTGCGCACGAAAGGCGTCTACTTCTTTTTACAGATTCTGCTCTACGGCGCTCCTGTAGTAATAAAAGTATGGGCTCGTTAGCTTTACCTATTGATGTCTTTTACCATACTACCTTTTCCTTTTTAGAGCAAATGATTATTTTCAGTATTCACAAAGATCAACGCCGCCTACAACTTTCTACTCTAGTCGGACAACTTTTTTTGTACACGTAAGATATCCTTTGCTCTTGAACTCTGCTTACAATTATCCCTAGCTAAGTACATCTCTTTATCATTCATTTTATCTAGGATGAAGCTGAGTTACGTGGTAGTACTACATTTAAGGCATATAATTCGGTAGCCCTCTATTGATTCATAAAAACGCATATTGCATCTATAATACATATTCAAATCTTAACATATTTTTACACAATATCCTGTGATTAAATTCTAATTTATTTACAATAATGAAATTTCTAGTTAAATATGTATGTGTTAATTACAAATGAATTTCCTGGAAAATTTATATTGACGTATCAAAATAACAAAAGGTATTCGATAACGCAGTGTTTATCTACAGCTTCCTCTTTTGAAACATTCCATGTTTGAACGTGAACTTTAAATTAATAATTATCTTTATACTTTAATACATAATCTGGAATGTTTAACTAGCATAATTCAGTTACACATTAATGATTAGCCAGATCGAAATTTAAAAAAGGGAAAATAAATTTACATATTATAATAAATTCAAAATGCAGTTAAGTTTCATTAAAGCGCGGATCTCGTTACAATAGATTACTTTTGTTCTTTAAAAAAACATTTTACGTTTAAACACCGATTTCTATGAAAACATACAATTTTATAGAATAACAAGGTTCTTTTTATCAATAAATTACAAATATTGAACATTTTCTATGAAATGCTGATTAATCTGAAATTAATGGTGTTGAGGAATGACATGTCGGACGGATTTATTCCGTATTTGCTACTAATTAGCTCGAATTTTCTTTTATATGTACCTATATTATCAAAATTAGGATTATTACAAAATCTAACTGCAAACACATAGCCAACAATTATATAAAAGTTGTTTATAAAATATTTGACTTTATTTTTAAAGAGTCATGTTCATATAAAATTATTGCTTTGTTTATTTTTTAAACTTTATATTACGTTGACAGTTATATGTAACTTCAACGAAACCATTATCTATATACAAACATTTTACGTGTCAGAATCTTATCTAAAAAGTTTACGAATATTTAAACATATAATTTCACTGTAAATATTGTATAGAACGTCTACGAATTATAATATATACGATAGTATATAAACCTTTAATGTATTTTTGCACTCTTATCTATGTTTTTGTTTTAAATTATATTTTATACTCAGCAGTGCTATTATCTACCTTGAGAAGCTTATGTGGGCAAGCAAATAAAAATATCTGCTAAAAACTGATAACGAATGATGAATTGCACGATATTCCAGCAACTTAAGCTTTGCCTTCGTTTATTAAAACTAAAAATACAACACATTTGCCAAGTTTTAAAATTCTTTAAAGTACTCTCACAAACGAAGTGTTCTATACTTATTAAACAGGAATTAGATATATTAATTGGTCCAACTCCATACGTAAAATATAACTAGTAATTTTGATTTACATAATTTTAAATGTTATCACAAGATTATATACAGGGTGACTTTGAATTAATGCAACAAACTTTAACTGTAAACTCACGGGTAGTTTTATCAGGAAAAAAGTTCTTTTGTGAAAAATTCCTTGTCGTTTCCAAACAAAACGACATTAAAGAAAAATTCATCCCTGTAAAATACAACAACAACAATAAAAATGTAAGGAACCGTCATACCCTCCCTACACGTTGAAGTTGCTAGTGATTGCAGAATTATTTGCCTTGATTAAAATGTACACAATTCGCGATATTAACGTTTACCTTAGGCCCGTTTGTAACCCGAGTATTTTGTGCAATTGTTGTACTATTTCTCAAGGTTATAGTTAACCATTCTAATTAATGTAAGTGATGATAACAAAATAAAAAGCTGTAGTTAATTTGACCAACTGCAACCCTGAAAAAGTGTACGAAAAGTTGCAGTTCGTTATTTTTTATTTTCATGTGTTCTTTATTCCTTGTGATTTGTATTTATTGTGTTATATGAAACAATTAGTTTATGCAGTGTTTGTAAACATTCCAGAACAATTGACAGAATGTTTATGTAATATTGCACAAAATCCTGAAACTGTCTATCAAACAGTTGCGGTGAATATTTTAAACAACTGTTTTAAAGATAAGTTAATAATTTTCTAGTTTTCATTGTAGAATACAATTTCACTAATTCAAGATTGGCAATAATCCAGAATACTTGCTTTTTAAAGAAAAACGAGAAAAATAAAGATACAAATTGGCTTTCTTCAAATTTAGTTTAATTTAAAGAGAAACGAAGGAAGATGGGATTTAAAAACAGTAAAATATTCATCAGATCACATTACCTTTATGAGGTGACGTGGTTTTACAGCAGGGTGCTAATTAATATAATAGCTTGATTTTTACTAAGTTTAAGTGTACTGGAAATAAGGTGCTAGACGGTATTTATTTGCACCCATAAAATCTGACCTACTTTCGACGAACCCCAGATAATTTTTACAATATACTCTAAAAGTCCAATGTTATTATAAGTAATTCGTGTAACTTACTTTATTTTTGAAAGTAATTTAATTTTTTAGATGAATACCTGTAGTTAGAAAAGGTTTACAAGAATTCACAATAAATATTTTGTAATTCACACAAAATGAATTTTATTATCAAAAAAAATGCAATTCTAGTAAATTAGTAATCAACATAAAAATTAAAAACTAAAATGTATATTCGAAGTCCAAGGAGATAATTAAATAATTAAGTTTATTTCAAGTTATACTAATACAGTATTCAATATTTTTGAAAAGAAACCAATTCTTAGATAGATGAACGTTAGTCTGATTTATGGCAGGTCGTTGCCCAGACCTTAATAAAATATTATTCAATCCAAGTTGGGATAACGTTCATAGACCTTTTTTGAATAAACTTCTTGTTTACAAATACTTTAGATAACCCAGTTCACGCTTTATTTAAATTGCATACCAATTTCAGTGTATTTTTAGAACACTAAACAGGAGCTAACCTAGATTAAAGAATCTGGTGTTGTTACCGTTAATGGGAGATAACATTGAAACCTTGACTTTGTAATCGGTGCCTTCGTACACGATTTGATGTTTGAATTGTATCAAGACTAGTTACAGTTCAAATGCAGGATCGAATTTTAATTAGTCCTTTGGTAGAATGGCCATCTTCAAAAGAGATTCTAGTATTCCTTTGGTGGTTCTTGCTTCATATGGAACTGGTTATTCAATGAACAGTGAATGTTTCTTAACATTGACAACCCTTGGCACAAGACATCAAAAATTGGTCAAATTCGGGTTTATATCAACGTTTACATTTCCCGGCATTTTCCTGCTTGCCAATAGTTTTTAAGCATTTTTTAATGAGAACCAATCAGAATCTGTCTACATACGTTTAGTTAACTTTCACGTAGCGGGAATATTTGATTCTTTCCTTGCAGTTAATTGCAGTTTTTTCGAAAACTGCCCTCATAAACCTTTTTAAATGGTTACGGCTCCTGTTTAATGTGTTTATGGCTCTATGGGTGGCTATACTCTGATTTATAAGAGGTTTACCTTTAACCTTCAAACTGCGTTTTATAGCAGTTTGGAAAGATTTCTATAATAAATTTTTATATTACGTGAACCCTTCGATATATCTAAAATTATTTATTTAAAATTAAATTATAATTTAGTAACTATATAATTATTTTTGGGAAGGTTTCTGTAATTATTTTAAATTGCATAAGGCTTTCCATGTTCATAAAATTAATTGCTTGTAATTAAAGTATGATTTTGTGAACAACAAGAAGGCGTTAGAAATCGATTTTTTCTTTTCGAACTATGGCTAAATCACATGATTTTATAATAAGATACATTTAGGATCTTACAAAGTTAGAATCGGGGTGCCTTGAATTTATTTTACTTTTCGTCGTTGTTTCTTTTAAAAATCTAGTTTTGATCTTTTGTGTAACTAGGCGTGTTTAAAATTAAATGTTTAATTTTTGTGTATCCAAATTTAAAAATAAATAAAACCCAGACTTTGGTTTGTGTTGAAAGAGATAAGGTCATAGCAAATATTCTATTATTGTTGCTACACCTTGTTACTTCCTAAACAAATACATTCAAGATATTCATTTTAATAATGTCACTCAGTTAAAATAACAACGTGTCTAGACTTATGTATACCAGTTCTTCTCAAAGTGTGAATATTTTCTTCCTTTTCAAAGAAAGCTTTATTGGACTTTAATATGCTATCAATTAACGTCGTTACTTCGGTCGATACATTTAGGTTCCTTTGTCATAGCATTTCAAAGTAATAGCTGCTATGGTAGTTTATAATAGACGTTAGTGGTTAACTAAATACATATTGCTTCGTTAGATTCCTTTTAACTTAAATTACAAAATCGCAATTAAACTTAGAACTGAAAAAATAATAAAAATCCCTGTTACCAAAAATTTGGCCAGTACATTTAAATACCAGCAGCCTATGTAACGGCAACGACCAAGTTTACAAAAGCTACGACAAAAACAATTAAATGAAGAAGAAAAATTTTTGATAAAAAGTTATACGAACATCTTAAAAATATATTTTACTATGAATAAATACCCTTGACCTTTACCAACGAAATGAAGCATTAAATTGAACCATCAGGCAACATCAATGTATACAGAAAAAATTACAAATTCTCTTAAGTACACGAAAAAGAAGTTATAAATCAACTGAAGAAAATTCTAAAATATGGAATCATTAGATCCAGGAGTAGATAGGATTAGCGGGTATGAGATCCTCCACTTCTCCTCCGAAGGCGTGGTCTAAACCAACCCGCAGGGGCGTGGTCTAACATAACCCGCAAGGATGTGGTCTAACCTAACCTCCTTCCCTCCTCACGTATATAATCTAACCCAACCCCGCTCATTTTTGTTTTCCCGCCATTTTAGGACGTGCTCTCATCACCCACGTGACCAACATTCAACGACCATTTTGTTTTCAGCCATTTTAAGCCATTTTATTCAATCAATTATTTAGTTAATTAATAATATCCCGAAGCGATATTTTTGTTAATTATATTTCGCTTAATCAAATTTATATATGTATACTTAATTTATCCGTTGCGCGCATTAATATTTCGAAGGAATATTTTTGTTAATTATATTTCGCTTAACCAAACATATGTGAATATTTAATTTCCCCGTGCACGATAATATCCTAAAGGGATATTTTTGTTAATTATATTTCGCCTAATCAGATTTATATTGTGAATATTTAATTTCCCCGTGCGCGCATTAATATCCCAAAGGGATATTTTTATTAATTATATGAATATTTAATTTATCGGTTGCGCGCATTAATATCCCGAAGGGATATTTTGTTAACTGTATTTATATAATTCAAATTTATATGTGAATATTTAATTTATCTGTTGCGCGCATTAATATCCAGAAGGGATATTTTTAGTAATTATATTTATATAATTCAAATTTATATGTATATTTTAATTAAATTCCCCATTACGCGTGTGGATACTGTGTTTTCAAAACATTTAATCCATTTAATGTCCCGCGGTATTAATCCATCTTTTATTATTCTTATAAATCTAATTAAACGCAAAGTTTTAATTAAATTAACTGTTTTCCATTTATTATAGGATTTTAAAACCTAATTTTCATGTTTTTATACAAATATAACCTTTTTTAAAAATAAATTATAAATTATTTCGCATTTAGTTGAAACTATTCAAACGTTAAATTTTACGTCTACTCAGGTATAAATTTTACCTTTAAAATGTACTTCATATGAATCAAATCAGCCGTGAAGTTTGCGAGTCAAATGGTTAAAAGGGATAACATGTTTCAACCTCTGACGCCAAGTTATAACGTCTCAAATATTTAAACAAAGATTTTAACTCAACTATTCGACCGTGAATTTATGACAATACAAAAAGGTTTTTAAATGGATTTCTAATATACCCAATTTTAATAGTTTCAAACCTTCGAATGCAATTTACCAAACTAGACATAACTTTTAACTATGGTGCCGCATTTATTATTAAAGCATGTCTAATATAAAGGTAACTTTAAACTGCTATGTCAAAAAAGTTGCAAAAGCTTTTAACTTTCAGAATCTGTACATTAAAATGACACCCTCGTCCTTGGTGGGCAGCTATATGTCTTGGTACGCGATAAAGTTTTTTCAGTTGTTCATATATTTTCAAAGTAAATGCATTATTTCAGTTTTTACAATTTTTTAAAGTGTATTTTGCTTCGTTTAGAATAATATTTCTCACAATTACAAAACGTAAGTATTTTTCCCATCACAATTTATAAACATTATAAAGAATTTTATTGTAGTTAAATATTATCTATTTAAAATATTTTTTTTTATAGATATTATCACCGAAAGCAATTACAGTGCCCATTTCAAAGTACTTTTATATCGCATTATTACAATTCTTGAAGTGTTGAAATCTTTATCAATAATTTTAAAAATGTAAGTATTATTAATTTTGTATTTACAATTGTATGCGAACATTATGATTTTTTAATACTTTAAATATTGTCTATTAATTAAAATAATTTTTTTGTTACAGCGGAAACAATGTTCGCATGTACTAAGTGTTCAAAGACATTCAACAGAAATGACAATTTAAAGCGTCATTTAAAATCGTGCGTGAGTGTTGAAACTGCGTCATGCATTTTATACAATGAAAAATTCACGCGCGCCGATCATTTAAAAAGACATATCGCAATTCAACATGAAACATGGTAAGCGTGTGAAGTGTGTGGTGCCAGTTTCGTTAGTGGAGTAGATTTTACTAATCATCTGCGCGATGACCGCTGCATCAAGGGTGAGGCACATCCACCTGCGAAGAAGGCGAAATTAACTTCAGGTCCATCAAATTCTAAATACTTGGAATGTAAAACTTGTGGTGAGTTCTTCACAACTTTATTAAAACATAAGGGGACATTTAAGAACGCAAAAAGCATTTATCGGCAATCCCAAAACCGTATAATCATAATCATAATATTAGAAACTAGTTTCAAATGTAGAGTTGCCACATATTTAATTAACGGTAGCGGAATTAATATTGATAAGTTTTTAACCTCCATTAAACCTATGGTAATTAATGTAATAGATACGGTATCACAATCGCATCAAAGTGGTACTAAATTCAATATGGAACTATTCGGGTACTATATTTCTGCAAAAAATCCTCTCTGTGATTTAAAATCATTCAATACCAAATACACCGTGGTAACTCGATCATTATATAACCTATCATTTTTATATGACGAGTTATGTTTCATCATTAAAACTAAGCGATGAATTTCAACACAAAGATAGCGGATGGAGATTAAAAGCCATTTCTCACATCGAAATAAATATTAATAAATACAAGCCTATTAGAGGGTCATCTTATATTATGCTGCCAAAGCAGATTCAATGAAAGCAGGAATGCATAAATGTGCAAAATTTAGATAATGCGTGTTTCGCGTGGGCAGTAATATCTGCATTACATCCAGCAAATGTAAATACGAAGTGCTTAACACAACTGGTGTAGAATTTCCAATGAAATTGAAAGATATTGCTAAATTCTAAATTATGAATAATATAAGCGTAAATGTATACGGCATGAATTTAATTCTGAAAGTAAAAACTACGATATCGTTGAACACAAAATCTGTGCAACAAACACATGTAAATTTATTATACATTGAGGATGGAATCAAGGTACACTATGTTTGGATTAAAGACATTTCACAGCTTGTTAGTTCTCAAGTTTCAAAACGCAAAGAGGAAAAATGCTTATGTGACGGCTGCCTCACATTATTCTCTAAAGAATCCGCGTTAACGGTTCATAAAGCTAACGACTGTAATAAAGTTTACACAAAAGAATTAAAGACGGATAAAAACGGTGATTTAGTCCCCGGAAATATTTTAAAGTTCACCTCATACGAAAAGAAAATGAGAATTCCATTTGTTGTTTATGCCGATTTTGAATCGCTTCAACAACCAATTCATACAACCACTCCGAATCCGCATAATATTTATACAAATAAAACTCATATTCACATCCCATATAGTTTCAGTTATTACATAAAGTGCTCATATGACGATTCATTAAGCAAATACGAAACGGCTCTGAAACGAGATGCATTTAACACAGCTGAAATTTGCCATATTTGCGAAAAGAAGTTGAATTCCGCGGTTAAAGTAGCAGACCATGATCATCTAACATCAAGCGCATTCTAAATGTAATTTGAATTATAAAATTCCGAAATTGATCCCCATATTTTTTCGTAATATGTCAAACTACAACTCTCATTTACTCATAAAGAAATTAGGATGTGATAATGAGCAAATAGATATTCCTGAAAATAACAAGAAATATATCTCATTTACGAAGTCGTTAGTGGTTGATAGTTATACGGACAAAAGTAGTAAATGTCATAATGTTTCTATGAAGTTAAGATTTTTGGATTCCTTCAGGTTTATGAGCTCCTCCTTAGATAAACTTTCTAGAAACTTGAATAATGAGCAATTATATGAAACAAGGAAGTTCTTCTCTAGAATCGAAGAGTTTAATTTAACAAGAAGGAAGGGAATTTTTCCATATCAATACATGGATTCATTCGAACGTTTAAACGAACTTGCTCTGCCACCTAACCAAGAATTCTATAATTCGCTAAATAATGAGAACATTACCGATACGGATTATGAAAATGCACTAAACGTATGGAATGCATTTAATTGCGAAAATTTAGGTGCATATTCTAATTTATATCTCAAAATTGACGTGTTACTGTTACGCGATACATTTGAAGAATTTAGAAATCTCTGCCTCAATACAAACAAACTCGATCCGGCCCAATATTTTACGATAGAAGGACTTAGTTGGGATGCCATGTTGAAATATACGCAAGTATAATTGGAATTATTTACAGATATCGATATGCATCATTTTGTACATAATGGTATTAGAGGAGGCATATGCCAAGCTTCATTTCGCTATGCCAAAGCTAACAATAAATATATGAAGGATCACAATCCGAATCACCCTTCATTTTATTTAGCATACTGGGATACAAATAATTTATGTGGATGGGCAATGTCGCAGCTTTTGCCATATGACGGATTTTCGTGACTAAATGAAACCGAAATTTCAAGTTTTAACGTTTTCAATATTTCTGATAATTCGCCTGAGGGATATTTTTTGGAAGTAGACGTGAATTATTCCACCCACCTTTATTACAATCACAATGATCTCCCCTTCCTCCCAGAAAATATTAAGCCCCCTAAATCGCGGTTTAAAAATAAGAAACTCATCGCGAATCTGTATAATAAAGAAAAATATATCATTCATTATAAGAATCTCAAGCAAGCATTGAAACATGGTCTTGAAGTTACAAAAGTTCATCGCATATTGAAATTCAAACAATCTTTT
>JAHWXV010673016.1:0-12093 GCA_024586415.1 Phrixothrix hirtus
AATACTGCCCTGCCTAAATTAGTTAAACAACAGCAGTTCCATCTGTTGCACTTTTTAAAAGGTGCTAAATTCAATGCCCCACTCCAGCTTCATTATTCCTCGCTTTAAAACTGCCATATGCTGGTTCTACTTATTTAATTGTTCTGTGTTTTATTTAGTACTTTTCAGTAAAAACTTTTGTGTAGCATATATTGTTTATTTCAGATTTCTAGTGCTTGTAACAGTATTCTTTGAAGGAGTTACAGCTTTACTGCCTTAAGTACTCTTGTAATTATTGTTTTCGTGGAAAGTGTAACTGTGGTACTCAAAGATTTTTTTATTGTTCCACATTGTTATTTTCAAGAGAAAACTTCACATACTATCAAATTATCGAGACTTACATAATTACTAGCAAGTTCATAGCAGGTACAGTAAACTTATTTGATTTGTAAGTGATGTCGTTTATAATAACATTTGTTAATTGTTTGCGCAATTTATATTTTCCGAAAGTATTTAAATCAAGTCGAATTTTGGTAAAATCTTTTGTTTCTGAAATTGAATTTGAATCAACAAAATTAATTTGTAATTTATAATTTTTGAATGATTTGTAAACACTTGAGTACATATCGTAAATAAATTGATTTAAAACTTTTCGACCTTGCTAAAACGGTACTGACACGAGTTCCTTACAAAAGTGAGTGAAACGTTGACTTTATGCCAGAACGTGACATAAAAGTAAAAAGGTCTACATTTTTAGAAATTCAAGGCCTTCAAGAAAAATTTCTGCGTACGGTCCTGTGAAGTATTTGTATTTAACTCTTTCAGGCCATAGTTTCTTTATTTCACGTATTTAACTTGATATTATTACAATCTTCATTTTAGTCGCAGTAACTAGAATTTATAGACAATTTCAATTGTTTTATTAGATCTGTGCTTTATCGGTAAAATTAAGATTTTTCTTTTTTAGTACATCTTTCAATTCTTTGACCTTTAAATCATGTAATCTTCTGTTATTAGAAGTTACTAACGGTTTATTACAACACAGCACAAACACAATATCTTTCTCTACCATGCGCATACATACACATGTATACATACATGCATATAGATGACGTACAGTACAAACATAAAATGTTATTCTAATTTCTTATATTAATAACTACCAATTAATATGTATTTATTATTCAAACAATATGTTACTTTTAAAAGTCAATTTACGTGTCTTGCCTTAAAGTACACGAAAGTCGAGGAATTTTGACTAAAGGATTTGTTTCCTGTCATGAATAATTTTACTACTGTAAGTAAAGGGCTAATGTCATTTTGAATGATTTGTACAAGAATTCGAATTACTACAAACAGGCAATAACTGACAATATGTACACAATTCCTTTTAGGTAAGATTGTTAATTGGTTTTAGTTGTTAACTGAGTTCTAAGATTTCAGTTCAGTTAAGATTTGCAGACTTTTTTGAGTTCGCTAAATGGATATTTATTTATTAAAATAGGAGAAAAAGAATACGTTAAATGACTTTAGTAACAGAATTCCATTAGAGAAACTATTAAATAAAAAATTTCATTAAACAGAAATTTGTAAAACGGGAGTGTCATTTTATTTTAACACATAATATACAAACATTTTATTAGTTCGCAATTTTTTAATTAATGACTATTTTGAATAAAATGTATTACGTTTAGTTGGCGAATTCAAGTTTCATTATCGTAAAACTGTTATTTTACATATTCCTATGTGATTGATGATATCTGTGCAGCAATATTGATTTCGTTGATACATAGACTGCAATGAATTGTTGTTTTACAAGAATACGTTTGAATTTGAATTAACTTGACTTTTAACGAGAATTGGTGTTCTATTATATATTATATAATAATGGATAAAGACTGAGATATTGAATGCTATGAAACATACATACTATTAACAAATTTTCGTTACATAAGACGTATTATTTGTATCGCAAATAAGAGGAATAAGATTCTATAACAATGAATTATTTAGTTTACGACTGTAGTTTTGTACATTTGGTAGTTGATATATAAGAGAAATCATGAAAACGAAGAATCGCACTTATTATATTTATCTTTTTTGTTCAGTAAGGTATGCGTTATTAAAGAAACATGTTCTATCAGTACATGCTATTACAGAATAACATGAACTTCTACAAGAAGGTCGATCTTGAGGAGTTGTAGAATATTAGAAAAACAAAAAAAAGTTTTTTTGAATATCTCAAATATTTCTTAAAATACCCTAAACTTAATACAAATAAATGTTTGTCGTAGTAGAAATGAATGACTGATAACTGAAATGTAAATTTAGTAAATAGTAAACATAATGTTAAACTTAAGTATTATATTTCTTTTCCATCTGTCTATTGGTTATCTTAGCTCAGTAAGAATGATATCAATGCTCTTTGTTTTGTATGTTATTTCTTCGTAAATTCCTTCTGAAAAATAGTTTATTTTGTAAAGAGGTAATGATCGTAAGAATACGCTTTTTTACTATGTATTGTATTACATGCTTGGAATGGCGAAATTGAGCAAAACTAGTTGTGTATTCTAAATACCTACATGGTGTTACCAAACTACTGGCATTAGTTTTAATCCAATATTTAGTATCTATAACAAAATTAATTACGATACATGCGCCTCTTCTACGTTGAAAAATGACAGAAACAATTGTAAGTACTTATTTGAGAACTATTGTGTGAACTCTATCTTATTTAAAATAAAACCCTACGCCATTTTAATACAGTTTTATATCACGTTTATATTGACGTCATCAAATTTTAGCACCTAATAGAACCAAAATAATAGTTGCTTAATTTTTTTAAAGCTTAGAAATAAAGAGGGTGTTTGATACTTTTAAATTAATCGTAAAATAATTTTGTCTGTGATTTACAAATTAAAACTTCAAATTTTTACCCTCCTTTACTCAACAGTTATTAAAAATTTTATTACTAAATTGTTTTTGAAGATTAGTAAATATATTATAATACTGTTTTCCACATTTTTTTAAAAACATTACTGAAAGTTTTTGTTGCAAGAACTACGTTGAGATTTTGAATAACAAGTACTTCCTAAGGTGATATTTCGTCTATGCTACTGTTAACAAATTTACTTACAGCAAGAATAGCTTTTAAACCTAACTACACCAATAAAGTGACAATATAAAGGCTAAAATTAATAACACTGAATAATTACATTAAAATATACAGGAACTAGGAACTAATAAGTTCGTAAAGAATTCATAATTCTAAAATTGAGACTATATTAACATATTGATTAAACATCTCACCTGAAGCAATTTAAAGTTCATACGCTACATGACGGTCGAATGAACTCTGACTAATTTAACATTAATTACGTATAAATTAATATTGTAACGTTATTTTCGCTATAATAACAAATATTACTATTCATATTTGCGATTTATATCCTGTAGAATACTTCCTTATTTTAGCTTCAACAAAGTTTGCACACCAGGTTTCCTAATTCATCAGCTCAACTACATTGGTGTTGCGAAACAATTTTTATTTCAAATCAGGCGTGTTTTTCCATTATCTGAACAATTCTCTTTTTCATATTCTTTCTACCATTTAAATTAATTTAAATGAATAATAATTAGTACCATTCTGTATAGGAACTTTTAGTTACAAGATCTTCATTTGTGTCTAGGCTTACATTAGAATTTACTTCCAATAGACGTCTAAAACAAAAATATTGGTAATTATTGAATTAAACAAAACCCATAATTTGCGTCATAATAAATGAACGATTTTATAATTAAATTAGTATTTCTGCATTTGAAGGAATTATTCAAGATTTTTTGGAATTTTATTGAAGAGTAGCTATTTAAAGGAATAACTACGAATACCTGAATGCGTTAATTTTACCATTAGACAGGTGGTATAGAGTACAAGATTTTCAACGAATTGTTAGATTACAAAAACCTCTTTATGTAAGATCTATTGTACATTTCGATAATGTGAGAGCAGTAAATCCTCCAAAGTCTAACCGCTATGCAATATGTTATACTGCAGATCTTCTTCTGAACTTGCTGAGTAAAAAGGATCGACAAGTATTATGTCTTAAAATCCAATTTCTTAATGTGTGGGAAATTAAGAAGTACCTCTTGATTATTATTTATGTAATTTGAGTGATTTATATTCGAATTTATTCTTCTCTTGGAGAGTATATTTATATTCTTAAAGAGATCTAATGTTCATCCATCTATAATGGGCGGAAGATCTCTCTTAAATTAAAACTCTGCCATTTCTATTATCCATAAATTTGTACTTTTACATTTTCTGATATCTTTAGAACGCCTTAATGGCTACCAAGCATTCTTCTGTTCAGAAAATATTATGAAGTTAAACCAATATCTATTTCGTGATCAAAATTGAACCGCCGAGTCTGCACATCAAGGTGTTACTATTCAACTGCGAGTAAATCTTGCAAGCTCTTGTTGGTTTTTGAAGACATTGAATGTAATAAGCAGTATTAAGTAGGTAATATCATGTACATTAATTGTTTAAATGCTTTTAGCTGAACAAAAATTTATTAAAATTATGTAAAAGATAATTTTATAAAAGAGAAATTAAGTTAAAATAAAAACCTATTTGATTACACATCGTATAATGCCTTGGAAAAATGCTTAGTAATTTTATTAAATATAGCCTTAAAGAAAAGAGTATAAAATTTAATCAGTAAAAGTTATTTCAACTACAAAGTAACAAATCCTACGTCAGAAATTTTAAAACTATGCTAACTCATATAAATTCACGTAACAATGGCAAACACGGTTACAGCCTGTTCAATAAAATGATATAGAGAAACTAATGTACATAGTAGCATTAAAATCTAAGGAATAATTAACAGGGTTACAATTGAACTAATATAAAACATATAATATCGACGCCACTAAGGCGGCTGATATTATCTCATAGACGGCGGAAGAAGAGAGGAACCCGTGAGAAGGATTATCAAGCAGGGCCAGTAGTTGTTGTGCAAATACTCGTAAGATAGGTGGTGTTACGAAGTAATTAGTCTTTTTTGAAGCGCCTTGTCTGTTTTAGGAAAATTAAAATTCCCGCTATCGAAGTTCTAACGTACCTGCCACTGCATTTGGCATTGAGGTAGAATCACCAAATTAACTGTGATAATTGATTCGGTAGAAAAGGTGCAAAAGTTTACTTAAGTATCATCCTACCCGTGGGGGTAATCAATCCAACAATTAGATGATAAGGGACGTCTTCCGAATAACGAGCGCTACTCCACCTGTAAGTGTCTAATTCTTTTGCTTTATCCCGCATCTGGTAAAGAAGGATTACGTTTCATCTGTCCGCAGAATTAGGCAATTGTTACCGTCGCTAAACAACCCAGTTCTTTTTTTTGGAAAGTAACGCAAATTAAGTAAGGGACGCTATTTTCCGGCTTATATAATTATGAATTACCGGATTTTAAATAATTGTATATTCGTTGAGCCAAATTTATTTGACCTGGAAACTCTAAATCTATATTTTTAATTTGTTAAATTGTAAATAGTGAACCTAATATTTATACCTTAATAAATTAGCTTTGTAATAATTATTATAAATTGGGTACCCACAAAATCTTATGTTTATGTATATTTTGCATATTGTTTAATGTTGTTAACGTAATTGAGATTCGTTTATTACCTATTAGCTTCAAACAATTGCTTCCGGGTGTAGAAACCACTGGATTTTGTCAAATAAACAATTTCTAACCTCAATTCCGTTAGCCAATGTTTCCTTGTTCCTAGAATTTAAATCATATATAACTATTTGAATAATTGTTGAACTTGTTTTTATAATGTGTGCTTTTCGTGAGAAGTTAAGTATATAAAGGTGTTCTTGTGTTAAATTATGGTTCTTATTTCACCGACATAAACCTTACTTATAATTTTAATTATACAGTGCGCGTACAATAAATTAAAGAGCAATCGAGTACTTTTCAGTAACAACAGTCATAAATCATTTGTTTATAAGTAAATATAACACTTTCCTAACAATCTGAAATTTAGTCAGTTCTAAAATCTGTCTTTAGCCAATTCACTTAATGCAAACTACGCTCTGAATATGCGACTAACGTCAAATAATCATTAAAGCTCTTTTAAATAGTTAACTGATTTGTATATACAGGGCGTACTAAAAGAATTATAGTATTTTTTTTCTTTTATAAGTGGAAATAGTTTTGGATCAATCAAGTATAAACAGCGGGCTTCACCCTCAATTTTAAAATAAAGTTAACACTTCACGAAATACAGGAGCCGTTATAAATAGTGAGCACCTTTAGTTGAGTATATCTTCTCTTTCAGCTTTTATCCTGTATCTACAGTACTGTTGGATTCTCTGCTTTCACTCGGAAGGTAGGTCATTAACATCTTGATATACAGGGTGTTCCACAAACATTACCTAGTAGCAATATCGACTTGAGAACAGTGGCGCCCACCTTTTACTGATTTTATCTTGATTTAACAGTGTTTAGCCTCGCAAGTACCGATGAATCACGCCTCGCTCCACTGTAGCTTTTCCGGCCGTTGTTAAACCCTCATGATTTTTATTTGCTGCATGCATTAGTGTCAGCTTAGCCTGTGACAATCTATTAAATCAAACTATCAAATATATGTTTACTACGTTGTATTCCTACTTGTTTATCTTTATAACTGAGAATTGCTCTTCAATATACGTTATCCTTTAAGTATTCAAGTTGGTCTATTAAGTATATTGGGAATATTTAATTAAATTGATTTGAAACAATAACGAATTATTTGTCTAATTTTTTGTTAGTTAAATTTAATAGACTTTATCAAATGTTTATTAAAATATTTTAAAATTTAATTATTTTTAAAATATTTTAAAATGTCGCAAAATGTTTCCGGTTTTAGACAATTCTTAAATAAAATTTAAGATTCGTGAATCATCATGAGTGTCACAAAATTTTTAAAACTGCAATAATAAATAAATTATTATAATCTGTTATCCAATAAATAAGTCACTTAAATTCTATGTAGGTGCAGATTAATACGTAGTTGGCTGATTAGTATAATTAATTATGATTTTGCACTGGACAAGCTATTTGTTAGATATAGTTTGAAATATAACAATATAATTAGTTGGTTTTGAAGAACTTTTATTCTAGTTCTAAGTTGTGCACGTTAGATTTACGATAGCTGTAGTTTTGGATAACTTTTATGTTATATTAATTACTGTAGATAATGATGATGCAGTTTAATGACAGAACTTTAATTATTAATTTTTGAAGTTATACATGGCTAATGTACTTCAAAGCCTTTATAGTTGTGTTTAGATAAATGTCTAAATATAAAGTTGACTGAAAAAATTATCTTGATCGATATTGTCTTAGATATTACCTTGTGTAGTAATAAACATACAAAAACTTAAAAATTAAATAAAATAATGTTTACAAGGCGAATACAAAATGATACAAACAAATATGAAATTAAATGATTTATGTTAGGGGTAATCTTATTGAACTGTTGTTAGCAAATGTCAATATGAGGTATTTTACAAAGGAACAGTTTTTAATACTAACAAATTTGGCGAATGGTTAAGTGTGTTTTAAGAAAATTTAATTCTACAAAGGGTATCACGCTTTTAAAATAACTTATTGCTATCAGTGATTACGTTGTTAATTAATTTTAAGCTATGTGTATATTGTAGTTTGCGGTATGTATGTATGTTTATTGAACCACATGCAATTACTTGCATCATTCAAAACAGTTATAAAAAGATACAAAAAAAGATATTAAAGTTAGCTAAAATACTAAGATACAAGCTAGTACATTGATAAAATTAACGAGTAAACAAGATAATGATAAAAATTGGTACGGTTAAAAAGTTTGACTTATATTATCATTGAAAAAGAATGCGTTTAAACTGTTTTCTAAATCTTATATAAGTCAAGTCTTTAAGATATTCTGGTATTCTGTTGTATAGTTTTTTCCCTGATAATAAATAGATTAATATAGTAATATAGTATTCGTAAATGAATGTTACTTATTTGACTCATAAATAAATAGCCATGACTTAGCGTACGATTAAATTTATGTTTATGTTTATGGATAATGTAAACTGTTTTTAATATAAATAGGCAGTCTAAAGTCAGTATTTTATAAGTTCTAAACAGAGGTTTACATGATTAACGAAGGTTATGGTTAACAATATTTCTAACCACACGTTTTTGTAGAGTGAAGATTTATTTAAATTTAGTGCCCGAGCAGGAACCCCAAAATTGGATAGCATAGCTTAAATGTGGTTCTACTAGCAAGAAATGCGTTAATCTGGCTGCAAGCTTTCCTAGTTCTTTATTTGCTATCTTTATTGTAAAACAGCCTATGGGTGCCTTCTTTGCTACGTATTGAAGATATATACACCAGTTTAATGTGATGTCCACATGTAATCCTAGGAATTTGACGTTGCCAGCTTGTCTAATTTCCTTGTTACATATTTATCGTATTTATCAATGTAGTAACTTTCTGCATAGTTCTCATAAAATTTATTATTATTTGTTGTGAAAATTATTCTATTGTCTTTGTTGTTTATGTCTATTGTGCGACTAAAGTCTATTGAATGTTTTGTGAGTGCAGAAATTCCTGATTCTTTCTTAATAAGAACTAACTGTTGTTGTTCATTAATCTAATTTTGAACTTACAACTAGAATAAAAGGGCTTCAAGACCAACAATTTTTTATACTTCAAATTGTATTTAACAACTATCTTGTCTAGTGAGAAAAATAAAAATTAATTAATTATACTAGTCAGCCAAATTCTTATTAATCTGTACGTGTGATGTTAATCTTAGAATATAAACCATAAGTCACTTATTTATATCATACTAAATTGTAATAGATTATTTTTATTGTAGCTTTAACAATTTTATCACACTGATCATGATTTACGACTCTTAAATTTTATTTGTCTCAGTTGAAATCGAAAACGGTGTTAGACCTTTTAAGAATTTTTAGCAATAATTTAATTTCAAACCATCTTAATCAACATCTGGAAAAGACCATCAAATCTGAATACTAAAAAATTATACACATAGTTCGTTATTATTTCTAGCCAATTGAATACATTATTCTTGATTTAATTCCTTAAGTCGTCTATTCACTGTTTTCAGTACTGTTATGTTTGTGTTAGAAGTGAAGGTAGTAATGAGGAATTAGTTTATTTTTAGCCATATCAAATAAAACGTTTAGGTACAAGAGCAAAAAAAAGTGCAATAAAATAAATACCGGATTAAATTTTTAAAATGACCGCTTCTGCCATAATACACTTCTCAGAACGTTCTTGCAAAAACTGTTTCATTCCTTTAGAAGCATCCGCGGCGTTCAGTGCTCTACTGAAACCAATTTACATGCGCTGACGGAGAGCTCTTAACAGGCTGCAGTAAACAATTTGCTTTTTAAGTATCCCCATAGGTAAAAGTCTAATATACTTAAATTTATTGTACCTGTAGACCATGGTACAGGTCCTACCATGGCCAATTCTATACGGCTTTTAAGATAAGCATACTCCAGAAATTTCCTGTTGGTATTACTAAAATGTGTCGATACACCATCATGCAGCAATCACATCTCTGACCTCATTGTTAATGAAACAATGTTAAGTAAAGTGGGGGAGGTACCTAAAATAATCTATATGTAGCGTCTATAAATTATCCTGACAGAAAGAAAGGACCACTTAAAAATCATTGATTATTGCATTCCAAACAATTAAGAAAAGTTTTCGCTGCCTGCCGTCTCGTTAGATTTTTAGCGTACCAAATATGAGTTGCGGAAATTAATTATCCCATTTATGGTGAAACAAGATATGAAAATGAAGGTTATTTGCACCTTTATGCAAACATCAATTGCAAAATTCTGTCTTTGGTCCAAAGTCTATTACGTTAGGTATTCAAACTCGTACGAATTGATACGGTTAAAGTTGGTAGTATTTTAAAACACTTTAGATTATTATATGACGCATACTTTCCTCCAAATTAAGTCTCTTGTGTTTACACTGAATATATAATGTAACTAAACTGTGACAAAATCTGTGAAGTAAAGCATCAAAGGTAGTGTTTTTAGAACACTCGCCAAAGCAAATAATTTTAACGCTGACTATGCAATTTTTCTAGCTTAAGTATGTTATCTTACATCTTGCTTCCAATAAAATCGATGGTGTGTTTCCAAAATTGTCATTTACAGAACATTCTAAATATAAGTATGTAACTGGATACTATAAAATAGCAGATACTATGCATGGTCCAAAAATTTTGGTGTTGGGCCGCAGTTTCTATGCTGTGAAGCGACGTAAACATTTAAAAGTAGTTGTTTCTCAGTTTATCTAATATTTAATTTAAAATGAGTATTTAATACATATAAGAGTTATTATTTTCAGCCAGGGTATTGAAACAAAGCATTTGATAACAAATAATAACAAAAAGACGAATTTTCCATTAAATTTGCTAAAAGAGTCAAATTTTAAAGCTTACATTTCAAAAATGTTAAAGTTTTAAAACTTGTATGTTAAAACAAAAAATATGATTTTATAACTAACGTAAAATCTTATGTAATTAATGTTGACTATCCATTTCAAAGCGTTCTCTAGTAATGGAATATTTGCAATCAGTTTTGTAGTGTCTGTTGATGTTATTTGTATAGTAAAATGTATACCTAGCAATTTGTATATTTTCTAGTATACAGGAAGAAGAATAATAATAGCGATGACCTGAAACTACAGATAATGTTTTTAATTTTATAAGTTTCATTATACAAATTATAAATGTAACTTAAATCATGTTACAATTTTATAAAAAGGATTATCGGGATATAAGAGAAAAGCACGGGCAACTCAGGTTATCAATCAAATAAGAACCAAACCCTTCATGAAGCGAATAGGAAGACAGATCCTTTAGAGTTCTGACTCGTCACAGTTTTGATAATGGATGTAATTTATTAAAATTATTGATTTTCAAACCAAGGAAAGGAGGTGTAACAAAGATACCGATTGTTTTTAACTTCGAAAAGCTTCACAAATTTTATTAATTTATCAAAGAGGCTCAGCAGGGTTTACAATAGTCTTTCATAATTATTTAACTTAAAACAACAATATATTTAAAAGTCATTGTAGATACGGCATGTTTCCTTTGGTATGAAAGGTTGACTCAAGTGATGCATTATTACCCAGGTGGAATGATACCTTTATTGTTATTATACATAGTTTTAGTATTATTTACAATACATATAAATATTTATAATATAAGGGTATGGGTGCAAAAGTGTCAAAAACCTCCAAGATGTGTATTCATTCATAGGCGATTACCATAAATACATTTACAAAAAAGACAGATACAAGAAGCTATTTGAAATGATACGGAAATTATATTTAAATAAATAAAAATACAAGACAACGTGTTATTTTCGAGATTTATGAAGGTGGTGTTTATTTCTATTGTCTAACTATCATTATATCAACTTCTAACACCATCATTTGTCATATAATAGTATAAAACAGATAACTTATGATTAATTAAGAAATTACAAGACTATTGTTTGAAACGGTATCATTTGTTTGCATTATAAACCTTCGCGTTGTATACTTTTTTAGCTATTTGAGGCATATTGCTTTTTTAAACATTTATTATACTTGAAAATTGTTACAGTAAGACAAATACTTAACATAGTTGTTTTCGATGGATATTATAATAGTGAAATTAATTCAATAGAATTGTTATAGATATCAAACATGGTTTTTTGGTAATTATACCCAAAAGAAACTTTTTGGTCATGTCCTTAGAAAATAGACTTAATTTTAATTATATCAACAATGACTTTGTAAGGTATTTGGTAACAAAGCTTTATCTTGATGATTTTTAATAAATGAATAATAAATAATTTTAAGCGATATATATATATATATATATATATATATATATATATTATACGAGGGCGGTCTGATTAGTGAGGTAACTACTGTAGAGCGTTCAAACCTCCAAATGCAGTATGCGTTCTTATGGGCTATATGCATCTTTTGCTATCTTTAGGCATTTCCAAATAACGCTATCCTTGTCGTTCA
>JAHWXV010673142.1:0-11866 GCA_024586415.1 Phrixothrix hirtus
TGAACTTAATCACTTCTGGAATACTACGATAATTAATTCAATTTAATAGCTACTTTCTGTTCTGTTTCTGACGAGTGTAGTGGAAGACCGAAAAGAACATTAGACCTACCAATACTCTGCCGATAACTTTAGAGCTAGACGGTCAAAGATTTTTTTGTCACGTTTCTAATAAATACACTCATTCCAATTGCTACGTGGCAGATCTTTTTAAACTAACTATGTTTCTTAGATATTAAATGCCCTTTCATATAATTTAGGAAGTATATTCACCCTTAACTCTAAATAAAATAGCTGTGAGACTGAACGTCTTAGCTAAAAGAAAAATCTAACGATTTCTTTAAAATAACTATATTTCTTAGCTATTTAATCCCCTTTCATATAATTTAGGCGGTTTGTCAGAGTAACTGGAAGTATATTTACCCTTAACTCTAAATAAAATATCTGTGAAACTGAAAAGTTAGCTAAAAGAATATTTAAATTTCAGGTCCAGCCTACTTTTGCATGCTAAATCAAGAATTTGGTTAAAATCGAATAATCGGAAGTACCACTTTATTTCTGCCATTTTTATATTTTTTATGCATTTTTATTTTCTTCGCGATTTTCTCGAAATCAGTTCTAACGATTTTTTTTAAACTAAATATGTTTCTTAGCTATTTAATGCCCTTTCATATAACTTAGGCGGTTTGTCAGAAAACCTAGAAGTACATTTACCCTTAACTCTAAATAAAATATATATGTAACAGAAAGTGTTAGCCAAATGAAAATTTAAATTTCAGTTCCTGTCTAAGTGTGCATACAAAATCAAGAATTTGGTTAAAATCGAATAATCGGAGTACCCCTTTATTTCTGGCATTTTTATATTTTATGCGAATTTTTAGCTTTTTTCGCGATTTGCTCGAAATCTGCTCTAGCGATGTTTTTAACCTAACCATGTTTCTTAGATATTTAATGCTCTTTCATATAATTTAGGAAGTATACTTTGCCTTAACTCTAAATAAAATATCTGTGAAACTGAAAGTGTTAGCTAAAAGGAAAATCTAACGAATTTTTTTAAACTAACTATATATCTTAGCTATTTAATGCCCCTTCATATAATTTAGGCGGTTTGTCAGAGTAACTGAAAGTATATTTACCCTTAACTCTAAATAAAAAATTTGTGAGACTGAAAAGTTAGCTAAAAGAAAATTTAAATTTCAGGTCCCGCCTACTTTTGCATGCAAAATCAAGAATTTGATTAAAACCGAATAATCAGAAGTACCGCTTTATTTCTGTCATTTTTATATTTTATGCGAATTTTTAATTTATTCGCTATATTCTCGAAATCTGCTCTAATGATCTTTTTAAACTATGTTTCTTAGATATTTAATGCCCTTTCATAGAATTTAGGCGATTTGTCAGAGTAACTGAAAGTATATTTACCCTTAACTCTAAATAAAATATCTGTGAAATTGAAAAATTAGCTAAAAGAAAATTGAAAGTTAAGGTCCGGCCTACTTTTGAATGCAAATTCAAAAACTTGGTCAAAATCGGATAATCAGAAGTATCGCTTTATTTCTGTCATTTTTTAGTTTTTGCGAATTTTTAGTTTTTTCGCGATTTTCTTGAAATCGGCTCTAACGATTTTTTTAAACTAACTATATTTCTTAGCTTTTTAATGCCCTTTCATATAATTTAGGCGGTTTGTCAGAATAACTGGAAGTATATTTACTTTTAACTCTAAATAAAATATCTATGAAACTGAAAGTGTTAGCTAATGGAAAATTTAAGTTTTAGATCCTGCTTAAGTTTGCATGCAAAATCAAGAATTTAGTTAAAATTGAATAATGGGAAGTGACGCTTCATTGCTGCCATTTTTATATTTTTCGCGAATTTTTAGTTTTTCGCGATTTTCGCGAAATAGGCTCTAACGATTTTTTTAAGCTAACTATTTTTCTTAGCTATTTAATGCTCTTTCATATAATTTAGGCGGTTTGTCAGAGTAACTGTAAGTATATTTACCCTTAACTCTAAATAAAATATCTGTGAAATTGATAAATTAGCTAAAAGAAAATTTAAAGTTCAGGCCCCGCCTACTTTTGCATGCAAAATCAAAAATTTGATTAAAATCGGATAATCAGAAGCACCGCTTTATTTCTGTCATTTCTTATTTTTTGTGAATTTTTAGTTTTTTCGCGATTTTCTTGAAATCGGCGCTAACGATTTTTTTAAACTAACTATATTTCTTAACTGTTTAATTCCCTTTCATATATTTTAGGCGGTTTGTCAGAATAACTGGAAGTATATTTACCTTTGACTCTAAATAAAGTATCTGTAAAACTGAAAGTGTTGGCTAAATGAAAATTTAAATTTCAGGTCCTGCCTAAGTTTGCATGCAAAATCAAGAATTTGGTTAAAATCAAATAATCAGTAGTATCGCTTTATTTCTGCCATTTTTATATTTTTTGAGAATTCTTAGTTTTTTCGCGATTTTCTTGTAATCAGCTATAACAGTTCTTTTAACATAGTATGTTTCTTAGCTGACATTTTATACGAACCAAAAGGTTTCTTTAATAAATTTCCGAAAACTAAGTAATCAAAAGTACTTATAGAATCAATTATGAACCACAGATCCCAAAAACCGGACATCGTAGAAAAATTAAATTTTTATTTAGGTTTATTACTTTCCTGACACGCCCTAAGAATTTCGTTAAAATCTAGTGGCCGGAAGTGTCAATTCTTCCTGTGATTTTGTCGAAAACGGCTCTAACGATTATTTTTAAACTTGTAACGTTACTGACATTTATAATGCCGTTTTACGCGAATTAACCGCTTTCCCTCAGAAAATTTGTTGCAGCGAGTTAGTAAGGAAAGTTTCCGGATCTCCGGAGCTAAACAGCGTTTTATGTATCCAGTAATTTGATTGGGCCGCGGTTGCAATTGTTGTTCTCAAATAATAGGTAAGAGAAAGTAATGTGTTGTCTTACACTAACTTGTTTATTCAATATCGAATATTTGTTATTTTATATGGATATATCTTTAATTTGAACTTCATATCGACATTTTGTTTTTATTTTGTCACTAATGAGATAACGCTATTGATTTTGATTTTCGACTTTTATTGAAATTGATTTAGTCGATCAGATGCTTTCGCTTAAATTACTTGTCATCTGAAAATTATTAGTCGTGCGAAAATGATTTTCCTCTGCAGTTTAATTCTATTTCCCGATTGATTATTGTGTTGTACTTCATTATATGTTCTCTCTGCGCAATCTTGGCCTGGAGATGCCATGTTTAAGTGTAACCAAAAACACGATTATAACGTAGTTGTAACGGGACTAAACGGCGATATGCACATTCTAAAGGTGGTATTACCAATAACTTGAAATTTACAGGTTTGCACAAAATGACTAATAATCGAAAGTTCGCAACTCCACCTGACGATGATTTAATAGACAACTACGCAAACTTTAGGGCAGAAGCCAAAATTCGAAATCACTCGGGATATCGAAATTCTTAGGGGTCTAAAAATTACTGGTAGTATAATTAGTCGCTGAAGTTTTCAGATTACAAGATGTCTTACCTAGTAGCTACAAATAAAGGCAACCTAAAGATAATATTCATAAATTGAACAGATTAATAGAATAAAGGTAGATATAATGCTATAGAGCAACGAAGAAATATACATAGCTAACATTCAAAAATATTAAATTGACATAAAATAAAATTACCGTGATCGTGGATCCAACGACTTTAGAATTGCCTATTTCTCTCTTTAAAATAGATTGCAATAATTATAAAACATATTTATTAAACAAATTCGTTTGTAATTCGCGATGTATATAGCACTGTTATGGATTTAGCTCTATGAAAGTCAAACTTAGTAATTTCTTCATGTATAAAGGTATTTAATTGGCTGACGTTAGCTAACGTTTTATTCAACCTTCACTAAGTGAAATAAAACAAAATCACTTACGTCAATAAAGAAACGACATCGCAATACTCTGGGAGGTTCCAAATTTAAAGATGATTTTCGATCGGTGTAATATTTCACCCATATGATTTTTCACTACGGGAGGGATTAGATTTACGATAACAGCGATAAATAATAGGCTGTCTAATTTCCACTTTAATTTTATTTTTCCGTTATGAAACCTGTCTGATATTTATAAGTATTCCTTAGAGTTCACACATGTTATTTCTCCAGGCACTAAAAGGGGGAAGACGAGAAAAGATGAATCACGGCACTAGAAGGTGTTAAATTGCATACAGAACACAGAAACGGTAGTATTGAAAATTATTGTAGATTTAAGACAAACCAACTCGTACAAAGCCCTATGCTTGTAATGTTGACTATTTTTTATAGTCATGATTATTTGGAGATATATAATATTGGGTCATTTACGAATAACATTCGATTTAAAGTTATTGGGTAATGATGTTATATAAAATTAAAAATTCTAATAATATTCCCTTTGTAAACAAAATGTGTTCAATTAATACAAAAGAGATATGCAATTCTAAACGCATGTCAAGCAAGTAAAACACCGGTAATATGACATGTCCAATCAAGGACGGTCACATTTATAGCATGTAACGCTGTGAACCGTTAATTTGTCATGAATATCAAACAATTTTGTTTACTTACTTTCGCCCTTGTTTTCTGTAAGTAATGTGACATGACCTTTTAGTTCCGTGAAATACAGATTATGGCAAAGGGAATCTGCTGTTGGTATCACTAGAATTAAAATCGGCTTCCTTTAGGATAAACCTCCAACTTTCAGATAGATTGAACAAATAAAAATTAAACGTGTAAACTAACCTATCCTTTGTTTATCGTTCGTAATTGTAAATGTTTGATTTTAACTATCCTGTAGTGGGGCGAGGTTATATTGACCAAAGGTTTCCGTTAATTACAGTGTCTTCGAACTCTCTAAGGATATTGTAGTTTTTAAGGTTGTAAAGTTCATTCAGCTACGTCACTGATCATTCAATTAATTGCTGAATATTTCACATTACAAAATGCCTTATCTGGTATCTACAAATAAAGTTAACTTAGAGCTAACATGTATAAATAAACATATTAATGGAATAATGGTTAGTATAAGGCAACAAAACCAATAAGAAAATATACACAAACTGCAATTCAGAAACATTTCAATTAACACAAATTTTAAAATTACCTTGATCGTGGATCCAACGATCTAGAACGGTAACTATTCGTACGCTTAAATTTTTAAGGTACGTAAATGAATTACAATTATTACTACAATATATTGATTAAACCGATTTGTTCACGATTTGCGGTCTATCAAAGCCAATATGCTAACTTGAAGCGGTTTCTGTCAGACAGCGATTTCGTAATCTAATTACGGGTATGCTGTTTAGCTGAATTTTTCATATACCCTCATTAGGTTGATACGAATACAAAAATGATTGGGAGTGACTTACTGATATCGAAAGTAGCGTCCGGAGGGTAGAAAACCCTTCCCTGCACTCAGATTTTTTGGGGTAGTGGTAGGATCTCTCGATCGTTCCTCAATTAATTCCTTATAGTTATCCTAGTAAGATGGAAAGGCGCCCTAGCATGTAAACAACTACCTACGCGCTTTATTCCTTCCAAGAATCGCACAACATCTTCGTACTGTATGTGCGGCACTTTCATCACTTTGGTAAATGTCTTATTAATGTGAACGCATTGTTCAGTTAGACACTGCGCCATGAACTAAACAAATTGATTATGTTTATATGCACCTATACATATAATATAATTATTATAAATAGATCCGCGCACATAGTAATGTAACTAAAAAATTTACCTAAGTACCTGCATATTATAAAAAATTTAAAATATTTATTGTTTTATTAACTATAAACAAACGATAAATTAATAAAGTTACATAAAGGTAAACTATCCAAATCCATATCAGAGCTTGAAAAAGCACTTTCACCTGTGCTTTGGTGAAATTAAAAACTATCTTTACCATTAAAATTGGCTGTTTATGATTGTTAATTATTTTAAACGGAGAATTTTATCTTAGGCCGATAGGGTTCTACAGGGAGTCCCAAAAATAAGTGACACTGCGCAAACTGCTGCTACCATATGAACTGTAGAGTACAAACTTCTTTTTTCAAAAACGATGTACAAATTTTAACAATTTAAATGCTGTCTACCAACTAAAAGGAATTATAAATGGAACGATAATAAACACGTACTACTGTAATTCGATACTCCAATAAAAACACACAATGTTTGCTTGAGACGTGCTTGGAGTAATGCAATATATAAAAGTTCTTTGGCCTTATTTATTTATTTTGAAATAACAAAACAATTTTAAGTCGGCCGTTATACTTTAAGATTTAATTTTTGAACATATTGATTGCTTGATACCAAAATTATATGTTAAAACACAAGATTCTAAATTGTTTTATCTTAAATGTCAGACATGAAATTAATATAATTAACTTTGCTTTCAAATTTGTAAGTGTTCAATGGAGATATTCTAAAACAAAATAAGCGATTGTTTTTATGACGACCAGTAACAATATTATTCCGTAAAAATTACCATTGAACAGAAAAGGTACAACTGGAAAATACAAGGTTTATTTATTTATTTTCCTTTGCAGAAGTGATTTTTACATTTTTCGTTTACCTATTAGATTCGTGTACCGCAGGTAAAGCTACATAAAATTAATTTAACGCTATCTTCTGAACTAAATATTCGTAAAAGCAAACGCATGTTCCTAATTCAAGATATACCGATGAGTAATACACATCAAGGTTAGTGGTACTACTGAGCACGCCAGGGTTGAACTGACTACTATAATTGTTAATATTTCGAAAACTGTCAGTTTCTGAAACAAATTTCGTAACCAAATTTTGTTCTACAGGTTATAAAGCACTCACAGTTTGCGGAGTGTCAGTTTATTTGGGACACCTTGTACAAATTTTGTTTTGATAAATTTGCACTTGGCAATTTTTGGTTTTAAACGGTTGATAATATCGTTGACTTATGAAAATAATATTTAAATATACTTACCTTACCTTAAAACTTAACTTGATTTAGTAGTAGTTGCCATAAGATACATTTATAGTATACTATGATCGGTAAGTGTTTCATAGCAGGTTGAGAAAAAGTTTTCGAAGCACTATTTTGCACTAATGACAAATATTAACCCATTACGACAAATGGTTACTAAACCTTTACTTCGATTCATAACAGTATTAGTGCCACTATTAATGTGCTTGTTTTGAGATATAATCGTTGCTTTTCTGTGACAATCATAAGAGATCAGGACATATAGGGGCACGTGACAATCAACATAGCCAGAAAATGTTCAAAAATAAGTCGGTAGCGCATAATATAATTAATTAAATATGTTGCATATTTTGTAGGCAAATTTTTGTATATATTTAACTCGCGAATATGGAATTAGTCAGTAGTTTTACTAATTCTCGTAATTCTACTTAAATAGTTGTTATCTAACTGAATGGGACGGCAAGGCAGTTGTAGAAATTTTACTTACGTTTTTTTTAAATAACGTTGCCATTGAGAAGCGTTTTTCTATTATATTTTAGTTAAATCGATCTGAAATTTTATTTAGTACCATGTAAACTTTCAATATTTTGACGATCTTTATTCATCTTGCCACAACCGGATTACAATCTGTGGTTTATTATTAAACTACCTTTTAAAAATATTATTTATTACTAATTCAATATAATATATGTACTTCTTAATACACGTGTTAATTAATTTTTGACTACAAAACTTTATCATTTGTAATGTAACAATAGTTATTATTAGTTTAATTATTACTAACTTTCTTCGTTTATAAAGTCTTTTATTTCAAAATACATTTAATTAGTTTCGGTGTCTTATTTACATATTTTCGTGGTAAGTGCGTGAAGTTTTCAATGTACCTGTGATTTTTTATTGTTATATAAATTATGTAAAGTGTGTAACGACTCTTAATATTGTCTCTTCTTAGTTCATTACCCGAAATAATGTCTTTGAAGGTCTTTGATCTGTATTTTACGTTTTACTCGGCGTATTAGTACTCGTATTATATTTCGTTAAAATGAGAATCATGCAAGTTTTCTTAAAATTGAAGGGAATTATAACAAATTAACATTATCTTATTACTTTGTTAATAAGTAGCAAAATCGCTTATCTAATGTATGCTTCTAAGCATTGATAGCTTACTAAGCGATTATAGTTTGAGCCAATTATAAACATATGAAGTGTAAAATTTTAAATTATTTTTATTTAATAATAATTTAGGACCGTTTTATTTAGATAGAGTTGTTAATCCGAACATTTATAAAAGTTAACAAAATAAATGACGAAGGTTGCTGAAGACAAAGAAAATTAATAAGCGAGCCTAAGACAAACTAATATTAAGGTCATTAATAAATTCTCGTAATTTATATTAATGTGGTACGAAAACGTTGCCACCACTGAATGAAATATGGAGATCATAAAACGCAACTCACGGGCATAAATGCGTAATACAAGGAATGGTCAAAAGGTAAACGCCGCGATGTTATTTTAGGAAACTACTTGCCTAAAATGTATGAGATTTTGCTCTGTCGATATAACCACATTCTCCATGAATTACATTCTCATTACTTCTCGTCAAGCTTTCTATCGCGGAGAAAACCTTCAAATGTGCCAAGAAGTTGGAAATCAGAGGGAGTCAGAAAGGGGTTATAGATGATTGCTTTTCGGGGTTTTAGACTCGCGTTAAGGCGTGCACAGTAGTGCTTCTTCTGAATTCCCGGAAGTTCCGTTAAAGTTTCTCCAAAATTTATGATGTAAGCATCTAAATTAATTTTCTCGCACCTCAGCATAGTATCTACAAAACTAACAGGACCAGTGTCTCAAATGGCAGTGATTGTGTCTTTCCAACTGAAAATATTTTGATGAATATTTTTCTCCGGGATTATACTTTGTCTCCGGTTCAAGATAATGTGCCTAAGTTTCATCATCCTGAATGAAAGCATTTCTCATCAATGCGTTCCAACAGTTCAGAGTAAAATGTTTTCCTTTGAAAGGAACCCATCTTGCGCAAATCTTGAAAATTGACAATTACTAATTGAAAGTTGTGGAAATAATTTTGACTAGTCATACGACGATCCTGACGAATAACGGTATCGGAGTCTTCAACTTGTCTAGATGGGTGGCTTTGATAATATGCCCGCTCTAGGCTGACGATTGTGAAAATCAGTTTGTGCGCTTTTTGATGGCTACACTCATCAAGCGTATTCCCATTATCTGCGCAGATCCCATATACAGCTTATAGGATTTTATAAAATGTTTTCCAAAAATTAAATTGCGGCGGGTTGCTTGTCGCTTTGACAGTTTACTATAATTGTGCTAACTGTTGGAATGATATATGGTTGTATACAATTGCAGACAATCCAAATTTACAGCATTCAAACTGCTTTTTTCCGTTTCTGTTATTGCCATGTGACATTGCATTCTGAGCAAACGATTAGAAATTATCAGGATGACAACGTTCTTAATTTAATCCAAATCAATTTAGAATTACAAACTTAATGTATTAGTTGATATCTACAGATTAACACCAAAATTACAATTTCATAATAAACAATGGCATAATTTATTCTGTTACGTGTTAACTTCAACTACTTTTCTTTTCTTTGTAAACGCCCTTTTAATTCGCCACATTCTATATATAAACCTTATATCTATTTATTAATTTAGTAAATAAATAGTATAACGTGAAATTGTGCATATTCATATAGAATATTAAATTAAACACTCGGCTTCACCCAAATAAAAGAATATTAAAATATTTTGACAATTGTTTCGGGTTAATAACTTTTAAGAAAAAGTAATATCATCATCAGAAAGCAACAAACTGTAAAACTAAACCATTAAACAAATAGATAATAAGAACGTAATAAAACTCGTAAATTAACAATAATTATAAATTGAAATGAAATAGTAAATTTTGGAAATCAAATAAAATGACAAATTTTGTTTGTGATATAACAAAAACGTTTTGTCATTTTATTTGACTTCCAAAATTTACTACTTCAATTCAATTTATAGTTATTGTTAATTTAGGAATTTTATTGTGTTCTTAGTATCTATTTGTTTAATAGTTTAGTTTTATAGTTTGTTGTTTTCTGATGATGTTATTACTTTTTCTTACTTAATTTGATATTCTTAAGGTTAATTGCAATTCATCAACCTTTTGAATGCATCTCGTCTGGGATTTTTAACGCGTTATAGTTTTTATAAACCAGTTAGTCTTGAAAGTAATTGATTAATAATTTGAGTTTAAGGATAAATCAAATTTTTGTGTTAGTTTATAATAAGAAATCTTATTTTAAGCCCGTTAATTCTAAAGTTATTTAAAGCATTTTCAATTTAACACAGTAATTCTTGTTGTTATTTTTATTTATAATTAATATATGAAATAAATTACGTAGTTTTATTAAAGGTTACCTTCAGAAAAAAAATGTAAGGCATTCTAAGAATATAACTTCCACCTTCCCTATTTTAAAGTAATGGAATAGTCTTGACATTTTGAATAATGAGATTATCATACCTCTAAGGCTGTCAAAGTTTACTTCGGCAATTCTCGGATAAATTTTACCGCGATAATGCAGTAAGCAATTGGTCCTTTTGAAAATATAACTTTTTCATTGGCTAATTTTTGGGAAGGGTAAAATCCCATTTCCGTTTTTTCGTTAGCGTCATTTTTCAAAATAAAAAAGAATTTTTTCGGAATCCATAGAACAGTAAAAATGTCGATTATTTAAAATATAGAAAGTAACAAAAGCTTGCTTTCGTTGTATAATAAGATGCTTCATCGTTGTGTGAAGTTTTTATTTTGTAAATTTGATATTTCGCAGGAGTTGTAAAATCAAGATTTCCCGTTTATACGGTCTATGTACATTGTTCAATGCCGGAGTTTGGATAAATTAAAAACCGAAGGTTTCCTTCGCTATGTTATTAAATAAACCGACTCATACAATTAAGGTGAGCGTAAGTTTACTTTTAGTTATTTAATTGAAGTCACTGATAAAATTCCGAAGTTCGAGAGATCTATGTTTTGACTTTATAAACCGAATTTTTTTGTAAAGAAACTTAACTGTTAATATGTATATGTTTAAATAGTGTTAATTTTTAATCCTTTAATTTGTAATGCTTGTGCAAGTTCAGGTCCCTTCGTAATTATTACTTGCTTAATGAATTTTTTTTGTAAGTAAAGTATTTCTTGGTTAAACTAAATGTAACGTAACCTGCACTATTGTTGTGACACATTGTTAAACAACTAGTATTTTATTTGATTTCCATCAGTTAGTATATGATTTTATTACCATAAGATTTTTATTTAATTTCAGAAATTGTGTTAGCGACCTCTAAAAGGTATTTTATTCACCGTTTAGGTAATTGTGACACCCAAGCTTGTATAATTCAGTGACGTAATCACACCTATGAATTAATATTTCCCGATTCGTGTCTGTAGCAGTTCCATGTTAGAGTATCTATCGCTGACTTACCGTTTATAGCTTTCTTAGTTAAGATAGCTAACTTACAAATTAAAGCTAGTGACGCCCTCTTAACCATCTTAGACGATTTTCATGTATTACGACAACCCCTTCCCAAGCGATTGCCTCAGAACATCTTTAGTTAATAATGACTTGTGACCTCACGCTTTGCTAGCGCCCTTCGCCTGGAAAGTGTAACCACGAGTATAAGCCTTCTCGGGGCTGAAATCCTATCTAAGTTGTGGTATTTTTTTAAATCGTTCTTTTTGCGTAGTGATTAGTGTTCTTGTTGTTTATTAAATTTCAATTTTTAAATTATTACATTATAATATTTATTGAATAGATCCTGTATCCACTTTA
>JAHWXV010673216.1:0-11103 GCA_024586415.1 Phrixothrix hirtus
TCATATCTATAATAAATTAAAAGGTCTTCGTCCAAATTTATATTTTATTTTATTAAATTAACAATTGTTTCGGTAATATAACTCTTTTTTAAAAAAAAAGAGTTATATTATATTTTAAAAAAAAAAGAGTTATATTACCGAAACAATTGTTAATTTAATAAAATAAAATATAAATTTGGACGAAGACCTTTTAATTTATTATACATATTCCTGAACTTTTCAAAAACATTTTATTTTTACTTATTTAGAAAGGGAAAGAAATTCATCATTATCCTTTTACTTATTTCCAAAGATTAACTCAGCTTTGCGCTATAACTCGAATACCTTGCGCTTACATTTTCGCCTCTATAAAAACAAAGAAGTTTTTAGCTATTAAAAGCGGCTAAAATAAAATTCTGCTAGTAAGCTGGGATTTAACAAACTCAGATGAGACTGCGAACTTATGTTTTAATACAATCAGAAAAAAGTTACTACAGTGGTTGATTTAAATCAAAATTACCAATCCCCGAATATATACAAGGTTGTCCAAAAAATTTGATAAATAATATAAATTACGAAACAGAATATACGTGGGAGTTACATGTACGAGTATTGTTAAAACCTATGGAAACTTTTTGAAATGTTTTGTTTTGGAAACACCCTCAGAGCGGGCTTGAAACTCCGAGATCCGCAAAATGTCATGGAGGGTAAACAAAGAATATCAACGGGATCAATGTCACGCTGAGATAGGACCTGTCGCATAAGGATTATACAACGTATTTTACAGCGTATTTTACTCCACTTTCTAGTCTCGTAAAACTGTAGCCGTACGCACCGGAACTTCCAAGTAAAAAAGCAAAATTCTTAGGCTTCCTTTTATGGGCTCCAGTGAAAGCAGCACTCGCGATTCTGTTGATTGCTATTTTATTTCGGGACCAAACTGAGATATCAATCTCACCCCTTGTGACAAGGAATCCTTATCACATATTCTATTGAAATCTCCACCGATTACCAAGCGGCTTGCTTCACGTTCGCCTGCCAAGATACGCGATACAAATTGTGAACAAATCTTGTCTGCCTAAAACTACGTGGCTCATGATTTGCACTATTTAAAGCAGATTCAGTCGCTTATCTTTTGTTAGCTTGCATCGCATATACTTGACATGTTGGAAATTATGGTTATTGACGGCCGATCCCAACGCTGCTCATCTTCAATCAATTACTCGTTGTTGCGAAACAATACACTTTGAGTAACACTATATACGTTTGTGATACCATTCTTCCCAATGTAAAATAGAACTTAATGTGTCATTGCTGCATTGTTTCTTGATGCCGCCTTTCACACAGAATGCGTTTGAAGGACACTTAATTCACGCTGAGGCGCTTCCATACACGTCCTTGGATTTATGTGTGGATGTTCAAACTTATGGAACTTAATTGAACTTTTTGGAGCCACCTCATACATCCCTTCATATTACAAAAGCTTATACTATTATTCCTAGCAAAATGCTCTCAATTTCTATCCGATTACTTGAAATACGAACTTCAGCATAATAAGTTACCATTATTTTATTAGAAAAATAATGATACTTAACAAGACTGAATTAAAACGGAGCCCGAGATTTGTTAGACCTTTATCAAGCGATGGATACTATGTAACGAGGTAAAGTCTAATCTGTGCACGTATACCGGGTGGCGCACGGCTGACTGTTCACTTTTGAAAGCTTATGGTTCATTATTAGGAAACAAATCATATGCCAGTGAGAAAAACACTTTTTAAACACATCTTGAAGATGACCTCCATTGCAAGCAATGTATTATTGAAGGTGTGATATGAAATTGTCAAACACGCGTTGCAGTAAAGCGGCATCTATGGCGCATGTTGGCAACAACCTGCCACCAGACAGAGCGTTGAATAGCATTTCACTCAGTAACGATGGAGCGGTGTTCAGTAGCGCAATTTGTTGCAGCTGTTCGTTTATTTTATGGAACCAGGTGTTTTACACAAATATAGGAATTTTTCACATTCATTTCGATGTCCCGAGGCACGGCGCGACTCTATTTGTAAAACAATCAGTGCATTGGTAAAAAATTTCGAAGACAGTGGTAGTAGCGTAGATATTACACTTGGGATGCTTGCTTCAAACATTGGTAACGCCAGACTGAGCGCTGCCCACGTCTGTCTGCTCGTAAACATGCAAGAGTTCTAAAACTTTCTCGGCGTTCATTGGGACGCATATGGAGCAACTGAAGTTTGACCGCACAAGATTCAAGTAACTCAAAAATTTTTACCCGCAGATCGACCAAAAACTTAATTTTTGCGCCATTATGCGTAACCTGATTGCGAAAGATCAACATTAAGATTTTCACAATTTGTTGGTCATGACTGCAGAACCCATTTTCATTTGAATGGTATCGTAAACAAACAGAATTGAGATATTGGACACAACGTCCATCAAAGGAATTTGTTGAGAAACCGCTACATTCTCCTAAGGTTTCCGTGTGGTGTGGAGTCGGTGAATTTGAAAATGATTTAGGACAAACAGTTACAATTACTTCAGAACGTCATGTTACAATGTTACAAACTTTTGTGACTAACAACTGCCAATACAGCCCGTAACAACATGATATTCGTCAGAAACACGTTCTCAGATCTGTCATATCATGGCTCCGCAACATCGAATGGACCCCTCGTTCACACGATCTGTCAATTCCTGATTTATTTCTATGGAGATGTTTGAAGGATAAGGAATGTACAAGACGTCTTCAGAATGTACAGGAGTTTAAACAGGCGGTACGTGAAGAAATTACAGCCATAGATGCCGCCTTACTGCAACATGTGTTTGACAATTTCATGTCACGCCTTCAATAATGGATTTCTTACTATGGAGAATATCTTCAAGATGTGTCTAAAAAGTGAATCTGAAATTTTCAGCTAATAAATGGCACTGGGATATTATTTTTTTCCTAATATTTTCTTAATAATGAACTACAACCTTTCAAAGGTGAGTAGTCTACCGTGCGCTACCAAGTGCAAGGGCAGCTCACGGAGTTTAATTTTTTTACCTAAAACTTCAATGATTGAATTTATTAACCTGGTAAAACTCCTAGAAAAGGGGAAACAATCTTCTATAAATGTTGTTCAGATAACCCATTTCCCATCCTGAAACGGCGTTCATCAATTTCTCACGCAAAGTAACGGGCCCCTGATTTTCGCATCTTTCTGTCAATTTAAGTTAATGAGCCTTGAGAATTCGGCTCCTAGGAGGTGATTGTGTAACTAGTTCTATGCAGCATCGATATTTCTAGATCAGTTTCAAGCCCTCGTCTTTCCAGAGCAACTGTTGGATGTGAAATCGTTGAAGAAAGACGACGATCAGCACGTGAGGCGCTTTCTACCATCCAGATAATTCAGACAAGTTAGCAGAAATGTACTGATGTGAAAGTGAATAGGAAACTAGGCAAATATTTTTGTAATGTTTTATCATGAAAAAGTAATCACAACGTATCCTTTGGTCGTCGTAACTGTCCAGCGTTTCTATTACAGCTCGAAAAGCAGTGACAGTCTGTAGAATTTTCCGAACAACGGAGATCAAGTCCTAACTCTTATTTAAATAAAAAGATTACAATCGCGAGGATGCTTTGAATTGAATCGATCGATGTCCTCTAACATGCTGTCATTGCCAAAGTCTCGACTACTAGAAAGAAATATTGTTAACTTTACACTAATACTGTATGAGTAAAATAATGTGGAGGCTAAACTCATGGAGCTAGGGAAATTCGGTATAATTGAAATTACATGAATTGGTTAGATGTTAACGCAAAAATTGGTAGGGTGTTACTCATCCCTGAATATTGTGAAACGTGTTAAAAGTCAGACAGGTTGTCTAAATTCTTGAATACACGTTAAACTTTAAAAAATATTTATATTTACATAATAGCTTACCCCTACTTTACTGAAATATGCTTAAAACTATATTTGTTAAATGAAACGGAGTAAATAAATAAACTATTGGTGTAATAAGAACAATCGCATCACTGAATCACAAAATAAGGATAAAATATAAACAGCCTGATGGACATGAATTAGCTAATAGATTCTGTATCCTCAGTTTCAATATTAAATTTTACTCAAAACTGAGTTAATATTTATTTTAAACAATGATATTTAAGCCGTATTTTTCTTTATTTATTACCATTGTTTTTATGTAACGTATGCTTAACAATTAAATAAACGTTGTTTTCATGAATTAAAATGCGTCATCCGTATACTACTAACCATCCTCAGTACCGAATGCATGATTGCAAATAGAGTATCCGAAGCCCCAATTACCTGCAGAACCGAATATCCAAGGAAATAGAAATCATGAATCATAAACTTGATTCTTATAAATATACAACAAAACCGATATGACAAGCCCCTGCTATAGACAAACATTTAAAAAATCTTTTAAATAGCTGAAGAACTCGTTCAAGTACGATAAGCAATTAGGGTTGCATAATGTTCTGTAATAAAACAAAATCTTTCTTAATTCAAATTTTGTATCTAATCCTGCCAACAATTAATTTATATAATTAGGTAGTAACTTTGCAATAAAAACGTTCTATAAATTTGTAAATAGTGTGCTATTAAGTTAGCAATTAGTTAGAGATGGCTTCGTTTTGAATAAAAATTAATGTTAAACGATAGGTTCTTATTATTCTTTTGGTATCTATGAAATGAAAGTTACTATTATATATTATATAATTAAATAATAAATAATTAAATCTAAACAAAAATGTGTTTTAACATTTTAGGCAGGTAACCAAAATTTAACTCTACGACGAATGCTTATTTTTAGAGAGGTAACGGTCTAAAACGCAGATTTAACATATCAAGCAGGGACAAAAACTTCCATGTTTGATCAGCTTCTTATTTACAGAGCTGAGATAAAAGATATAATGCTATGGTAACTCCAAAATTGCAGATCCTATGAAGTCGGTTAAATCGGTACGGGGTATATATCGAAACGGTTGCTAAAGTAGACCAATCTTTCATAGCTTACCAGAAGTAAACATTGAAAGTGATAAGAGATATTGAAAACTCGTAAAGGTAATTTTTGTAGGGTTTAATATGAAGAAAGCAAAAATCACCATCAATCGATTCTTTACTGTTCTATATTCGAAATATAACAAAACTTTGTATTGTTTTAAATAGAATATGTAGTCTAGCTTAGCTTCAAATAAAAGCCTGTTCTTGTTCCACTTCAAATATTGTCATAAGTTTTAGCTATCTTTAAAGTTCGCAGATTTACACACGATTAAATATCAAAAGCCTTATATTTTACGGGACGCCACTGGTGTTTTAACGATAAATAATAGTTAAGTATATTATTAGATAAATATCACTTTATACTCTGATTAATAACTTAAACATTTCCTAGCAGATAAGAATCTAAAACTTTATAAAATAAAAATACTCACAATTTTAAATACATCTAATTTGCGAAAATTTTATTGCAATGTTTTAAATAAGCTTACATTTCCCCACGTTTTAATACTGATTTCCTTTGTTTTCAGTAAATGGTAATTGCTATTGGTTTTAAAACTATACAATTAGTTACCTTTATGGCAATTAATATGCGATTAGTCTCCGTTTTCCAAAGTTTTTTGCATGGATGTTGATTTTGATATTATCCATCCTGACAAGCTACAAGTTTTAAAACGAAACGTTAATTAATTGTTACGATCTGCAGCCATGTTGCTTTGCTTCAGATGCCAGTGAACCCTGACTATAACCGATTATTGAAACCACCAATGACGCTCTCTAACAGTTGACACGTAAAATTAGTTATAGATGGTGCCGCAAAAATGGTTAATCGTTGAATTGTAATATCAAAACCTAAGCTTCTGAAGTTCCATACCATAGTCCGATTTATCTTAGCTTTTCTAAATTGTTATCGATTTGTATGAACTTTACTTGGGTACACCCTTAAAAGGTTTTCAACATGATTTCTCGGTAATTTACAGTTTTTTACAATGTTTACAAGAAGTGTAGGAACTAATACGCGCGATGTCAGTGCAAAAATCTGAAATAGAATCATCCGTGTTGTACATTTTACAATCTTTAACTCTTAATTGCTAGAAAAACCGATTCACAGTAGGAGTTCATTAAGGAATGGGGAGCCGACGAAAATATTTGAGACAGGGTTAAATGATAGCTAATAATTCAGTTGAAAGTTCTTTTCTTACTAAAAAATAACAGACGTTCATTAAAGGATGTTGCATAAAGATCAGCACGTAAAATTATATGAGGTGGGTAATGTTCAATTGTTTAACCAAAAACCCTCCTCCTCTACGGGACTTCATCAATTTCTCTCAGCCGGTTTGAACGTAAACTTTCTAAAAGAATCTTTAGAACACAGGAATAGTGCAAGTTTTCGCCACATCTTTGTTAGATTTTTCTCAAAGTGAGCGCGATTATTAGAGTCAAACCACGTATAACAAACTTATGCAATCTAGTTTAATTTTAAAAATACTAGTGCGCTTTTGATTTAATATTAATCAAACCGTATTTATCTTGTTATTCATGTGGTGGTTGCGATTGTAATTTAAACCACTTTCCGTGCAATATATATAAACGACCTTGACTCAATGTGTAACCTTTAATGTAGTTTTTGTCTCTTTCGATGCTTATTTTCAACCTTGAATTTTTTAAAATATAATTGTCAAGATCTTTTTGATTCCACTGTTTTAACAGAATTGAAAAGTTATATTGCGTGGGTCCCGACTTAATAATTGTAACTAGTTCTCGAAGTACATGAACTTAAGGTATTTTGAAAAGTAATGTCGATTTTAATTAAATACTGGATTTTTAAAGCCTATTTAAGAATTTGAGGTTTATTGCAAATTTAAAATATTTATCATTATTACATTAATGACAACAAAATATTTGAAAGGCGTAATTATACAACAAAATCGACTCTGCACCTTCAATGACTCCTCATGGCACATGCTATATTTAGTTCATAAGCTATAAGTGGCGATAAAAATGATCTCTGACGTCATGTAGGTTTATGCTATAAATAAACGTTCAAGCCGCGTTTAATTTCACTTCTTGAATTGTTGCAGTCGTATTCATGAAGGCACTTATTAACCAAAAGTGTACATTAGGTAGTTTCCCTTCCTACCTTCATTCATTTGTTGCTGTTGTTGTTTATTTAGCTCGTGTGTTTCTTCAATTAAACTCCAGTACCGAATACAAATGAGTTGTAAACATTATATCTTAGACAAACCCTTTTAAATCGTGATAAGCGATTCAAACCAGGAATTAAAATTGGAACAAATTATCAAAAATAAAACGGTCAAGATTCCGACTGATTATAAAAAGCTTTGAGACGAAATTAATGAATCAAACAAGCATTTATGACGAGAATAGGTTAACAATAAAAGAGTCTAAACACCAACTTTGATAAAGGTTTTTCGACGAGAACCCCGTTGTAAACAATAGTTGCATTAGTATCTGTATATAATAAATTCATAAAGGACACGTTATTATAATAACAACATATTACCACCACTATTCTAATATCTGATTTTGTAGCTTCAAATAGAATTTTAAAAGTTAAAAATTGACGAAAGTTGTTTCAATTGGTAAACAAACTTTAATCACTGCCATTTATAATTTATTGATGCTGATTGAAGAAGACATGAATATATCATCTCGCCATCTTCGAATAGCTGAGGGATTTATACAATTGTGCTACGCAAATAGGGTTGCATAACAACTAGTAATAACAGTAAACATTTTTGAACAGCGTAAAAAGACTTAATTCAATTTATTCTGGTTACAATCCTATAAATAGTTATTTTTTCTAGTTGATAATTAATTTTAGTAAACTAATTGTTGCAAAATTTGTAAATACTATTTCGTTAACTTACAATGCTGAAACCCAACTCTGAACGCTAACAAAATAAAATCTACTTAACACCTTAATAACTTATATGAACTAATGCAAACACAGGAAAGTGAGGTAACCTTCATGTCAGAGAAGTACCGCTATAAGACGCAGTTAAATTCTGTATAATAAAATAGAAACCAAATAGGTGCAAAAATAAATTTCGAGAAGGAACTTCTGAAACAGTTTAGGAATCGATATCGTAAAATAAGTAAATTGTGACGTTAGTAAGATACTATTAATTAATATTGAATGAATAAGTGAGCTTCATAGTAACCATTAAGATTAGCCGGGATTGCAAGTTATGACATAGGAAGAAACTTACTGATATCTACAGATTTTTTGTTATTGCTTTGCAGCTGAGACTAAGGGTTGCGAAAACCCTTTTGATCCTCTTGCCTTCAACTACTGTGGTCATTTCGCTATGCCTACTTGAATTTTTCTAAATTTGGAGCAGTTCCTCTCCACAGAGCAATTTTTAATGTGCCAAACATCACATTGGCACGGGGCCTATGATTTTACTTTATTTTCTCTGTTGAAAAATTTACCCGCGTTTCTTGCGCGTTGAGGCAAACAGACAAACCGAGGCCGGTATTTCTTGTTATTTTTTCGATTTTAGGTAAAAAGGCACGGATCATATATTCACCCACTAACCAAGCGGCTAAGCGAAGTGAAAAGCGCTCTTTTCGAAAACAATTAGGTTTGTCTTTTAACAGGTCCTCGTATTCAATTTAGCTCACGACACACATTGTTAGAGAGATTCAAAATGATTTCAACATTAGATTTAATAGGGCAGCACCACCGAAACCAACAATTTTGCGTTGGGAGAAGAAGCTATTTAAAACTGTGTCCATTAAAATAGACCGTGTTCTGGAAGACGAACAACAAGAGCAGATACGTGCGCCGAGGTTGCAACATCAGTGGAACGTGTTTGGAGACAGATGGATTGGAAGAGGATCGCCAACGTTACCGGCAACTCTGAAATGGTCACCACGAAGTCCGGATCTGATATCCTGAGATAACGCATCACGGGGACACATCAAACAGAAAGTCGCTCAGAATCGTTATCAGACAGCGGAATAACTAAAAGACGCTGTTTGGAATGCATTTACTCCCATCACTCTAGCAATGCTGCGGCGCATTTCACATTGCTCCTAGAGGTGAATAATACTGTGCCATGAAAATGACGGTGTGCCCACACAACGCTTGGATTAAATGGTGGTTACTAGTTGTATTTACCACTACGCGCTTCTCTCAACATATACATGCTGTTGAAAGAACACTTCGCAGGGATGTTTGCAATTTAGAGGGCGGGGCGGGAGGGGGTAATGCAACTTTTGGTACAGCCTGTAGAACACTATAAAAGCGCATGAACTGCAATACTTCTGAATGCAGCAATGGACCTTTAATAGAAAATTAAATTTAAAAATTAATTTTCTGTTTTTATGGATTAACTTTGATGTTTTTTAACATTTTTTTTATTAAAAGCTTTAATTGTCTGTAATTTCTGCGAATTATACCTCGCATGCCTTTCAACAACATTTGCAATATTTTTTTATAAATAAAACGGCAAAGAAGTTATGTATTTTTTATCAAAGGCATTTAAAAATTGGTTAGTACCGTAAACAGACACAATTTCACCCTAATAAAAAGATAATTAAATTCTAAAGCGGTAATAAAGTGCAAGTAGGCTATTAAGTGGTTACAAGAGATAACAACAAATAAAATTAAGTACCCTGTTAACTACTGCCGAATTACGTATTGACAAATAATTTCGTTATTTTTAAAATGTGCTTCGATAGATTCAACTTTGACCATAAGGGGTGTAAATTTCTTGAACTTCAGAAAACTATTGGTTGTTAGGAGGGTCTAATTTACTACGTGAGGTATATAGTCAAAATTTGCATTTGTTGGTTCAATTTCATATGTAAAATAATTGGTAAACATTGTCCCCTTCAAACGTTATTGGTAATTAAAGGGATGCTTCGGTTACTTGTATATTTCAATTTAGTCCTTTATTTACGGTTGTGATTTGCAGTTTTAAAGCAATTGTTATGTAAAAGTTTCCTTTTGAAAATGCTGCCAGAACATATGAAATATTCGCATATACGATTCTATATTTTGTTCTTTTATTGACACAACTCCGTTCTGTTTGTTAATTATATGGAAGCATTGTTTGCGAATATTCAAAATTAAAATTCTCTGCGATAGAAGCGGAAAATAAAATTTTGCCAAACAATTGATATGCAAATTTTTGTCGATAGACCGAAATATGATTTACTGTCCATACATCGACGGTCTACAAAATTTGATTTAAAATCATATAAACTTAAGGGAAACTTTATTTCACTATGTTTGACTGCAGCATTTTGTAGTAATTTAAAAGGTACATAAGAAATCCAAAGAAATCAGTTCGACGTTTTAGTTGCCTCTGTATAAAACAATGTTGGCATGATATGGTTTAAATTATAAAGAGTAAATAAGAAAATAAATTAAAAGTTCTTATAAATCTAAGTGTTACATAGATGTTCTCGGAATCTTACTTCTATAGCTGCTGGAAGTGCTGTTTGAAGTCACGCGCTTTTAACATGGCAGGCGATTGGGTCAAACCCTCTCGCCAAATCTTGATTATTCAGCTTCAATTTTATCTTTGGGAAGAGGAAGAAATTGCAGAGGGGAATGTGGCACAACCGTCATGTCGTGCGAGGCTGCAAACTGTCAGCGCGGTATGGGTTTATTTTCGTACACAGCAGTAGAATACCGTATTTACTCTATGTATAACCTTGTGTTCTTTATAGAATAACCGCTACGATAATAGACGCTCCTGAAAATTAGTGTTTTACTATCACTTAATATTAAATTATATTGAACAATAAATTGAAGGATTAAAACAATATAATTATAATTATATTTACATTATCTTACAGCATTCAATATCAGAATATTAAAATTAAAATGTCCTCGTATGGCAAGAGAAAGAATTGTACGTTTTATAAGCATTTGAATTGTTATCAAGGAGAAACTGTTTGAAGACTTATTGTAATAATTATTTGCTTTGTTTTCTTTAACCTAATTAATTCCAGTACGAACTGTTACTTTAAAACCTTGTTACGGCAAGGCATCGAAGGCTGAAAATTAATGAATTTGGAGGAGGAGTTACATTTTTCGCCGTTCGAAAAACGTGGTT
>JAHWXV010673422.1:0-14791 GCA_024586415.1 Phrixothrix hirtus
CGGCTTGAAAAATAGGAGAATGGATTTTATGTACAAAAAATAGGTAAGATTTTATTTGTGCCCACCCTCTTTCAGAACTCACGAGCCGCCACTGGTTTCAGTTACTTTCAAATCTTGATGTTCGAAAAGGAAAATGATTTTAAAACATCGACACGTAGTCAACATTTATTCAAAGAAACATACGATACTTGTTTATAATCATATACTCTTTATAATGTTAATCCAATTTTAAATGTGCCCTTTTTATATAATTCAGGTAATCTCACTTTATTACGCTGTTCCATTAACTTAAAATTTTTATTTTTATAGGCCGTCTTTTATTTAACACTAACAACTATGTCGTTACGTTCTAAAGATTAATTATTTATTCACCCTTAACAATCGAATTAATTATTGTAAAAAATTGGAATAAATACATCATATGGAAAAAAATTTAAATCGGAGGCTCTATGCCCTTTACATAAAATTAATTTTATTTTGCTCTAAACTACCAAAAGCCGAAGAACTATGAAATCTTAATATTTCGTGAGCTTGAAAGCAAAAAATTAAGGAAATTGTCCACAGATATTAGCAATATAAATAAATTTTAACACTAAAACAATTAACTAGTTTAATAAACATAATATCAAAGTTTCAACAAAAATAAATAACAAGTTGCTATACAGTTTTCAATAATGCAAAACATATTTAAGTTATTTTCTAGTATTAGATATTCCTGCTAAATTTCAAATCATAAAAGTATAACCTGCTTTTTATAATAACATTACTTGGCCGTTTATAGCTTTTTTTTTGTAAAAGGCCTATCCTTGTCTATGATTGTGAAATGAATTTAAAACTGCTGGCACATACGACCTTAATCCGCTTTAAAAATATTTATAAAGTGAACCTAAACGGGTCTTGATGCAAATAAAATCACGACGAAAAACTAATTCGAATAAAGAAATTAAGAATTGCCACTTATCTTTTCAATCGAAGAGGCTGGAATATCACACTTCATGGAAATTTTCTCAAATTGAAACAGCTTCGGCCGAAGAATTTGAATTTTATTCGAATTTTAATTCCTCCGGAAGATACAGATTAATGCCCCAATGGCACTAGCCTCTTAAACTTGTTCAAATAGAATATTGTTTTCCACGTAAAAATAGAACCCATCTCTAAAAGTCGATAGAACAAATATTAGCATCTAAAATTCCCCAAAAAATTATAAAAGATACCTGAAAGATTCCTTCAAACATGGTTGCTATAGAAACAATAACTACAAACTTTTTTGTTGTTATTCAAATTGCTCCATGTCAAATAGTAGCATTAAATAAAAGTTAAAATTAACAAGTCAAATATTAAGGACCAATGTTAATTTTCGCAATCGCTTGCTCGAAAACGAATTCCGCTCGAAGTCATGGTCAAAACCACGCACACGGTCCAATCCTAAATTAACTTGATAAAGCATCCCGATAAATATGAAGCAATACAAAAAAGTAAGCTCCAAAGAGAACTATCATCGGTAATATTAACGTGAAGATACTAATTAAAACAAAACACGCCTGTGACAAAATAACTATTGGTGTACAAATTAAATTTCAACAACCAAAAATAAATTAGAATATTTCTTTCAGATTAAATGCTAATACATCCATAACATTTTATAATGTATATAAATCTAGTCAGGGGCGTATGGACTAAATTCCAATGACCAAAAAAATAAATTAGAAATTACTTTATACACTTATGTAAGTATCAAATAAAATATAAGCAAATTACTGCAAAAGGAAACTAACCTATCATTAAAATTACCGTAAGAAAAATTAAACGGTACGGCTTTTCCAAGCCGTAATAAGTATTTATTTTGTATTATTCTACTCAATAATGATTCTTACTGCATTTATTAATTGCGTAATTATGCCAACTTCTCCTAATAATACACACATTTTAGAGAACGCGGTTTTATTACCTTATAATTCCAAAATTTTCTACTACGTAAACTTTCCAAGACCTTGGTTCTTTTATAACTTTGGGTTTTATCTTACTTTAAAAACCTCTAAGATTATACCGACATGCTTAATATGCCACTGAAATGAATTTTTACCTGTTTAAAACTTGTCTAAAATCAAAAAAAGGATAAGTATTATTATACATTTTCATAATTATTTTTTATTATCCCCTAATTGAATTTTAAAACTTTATCATCTTTTTACTAAACCTGATTTGCTTTCCTGTATCATAAAAACTTAAATTCTCTATCTTTAATTATACATATACTATAACATAATCCCTATTTCAATTCCATCCCTAATTTTGTACATTATCTTGTTATGGAAAATCAATCCTCCAGTTGAATTGGTTATTAAACGTTTTTAAGATATTTCTATATGTCTTATCTTTGCTACTAAAATTGTTTGTTGCTACTACGAACTTAAAATAAGACTGTTTCGCTTTGAGTTTAAAAACTAGACCTGAAATCTTAAATATTTTCTTTTGTTACTTTCAAATGTTTCTTGTTTCGCCTTGTTTCTTGTAATCTTATAATCTTGTTTCTTGAAAAAGATATCCTTGTTTTTTCGTATCCTTGCAAGCAAAATTCGTTTTATACTAAAAATATTTTTTCTTGACACCTGAATTGATTAGGCCCTTGCTGTTGTATTTTTATATTAAGATAAAACTCTTTTGTTTAGTTTTTACTTACTGCATTAACTGAATTTCGTTATCCTTCTTTATCTTCCTTACTATAACTATAACTATATTTTGATCTTTACATCCCTTAAGTCTTTCCTCTGCTTTTCTTATCATTTTTACAATTTAGAGCTGTTATTTTCTTATCGAAAACTGTGATACTGTATTTGTATACTTCTATGTATTCTGAGTTGCCTATATTGTTTATGGAAAATTTAGGTAAATACTGCATTTACTATTTTTATTCGGTTTATTTTCTGTTGATCATCATTATTTAATGTAAGAATTTTGTAAATTATTTTAGCAATAGGTTTGTGGTGAAAGTTTAAAATTTTATGGGTTTTTCTTGTATATATTTTCTTACGATACAAAAATTTAATTAAATTAAGAAAGATAGTAAGTTTAAAAAAATGCTTAAATAAGTAGAGTTGAATGTTATAAAACAAGGAGCAGTAAATTTTCACATCAATGCAGACATTTTAACTAAATTTATAGAAAATGGTATAGTATTATTATAAACGTAAGAACGTTATCAATTATTATAAATTTAAAAACTAAATGAAGGGAAAAAGCATCACCAAACAAGGAATTTTTTAAAAAGATAAAAATCTGATAGAAAAAATAAAATAGAATTCGAAACAATACGTGAAAATAGACGGGAATAAATTAAAAAGCTTTAACTGCACAAACAAGTAGGAAGATTCCTAGGGATTTTCAAGATATAGGAGAGCTGGGGGAGAAAAATAAGGGGGAGAGAGGGGGACGAGAAAGATTGAGGGAGAGGGAGAGGAGGAAATAACTAGAGTAGATTACAAAAGGAAATTGTCAAAAATTTTACAAGTTGAAAATTTAAATGAATTAATCGAAATGAAACAGTTTGATTTAAAAAATTTTTTAATTTAATTGTTAAGAAAGTTGGGGTGAATTTGTAACAACTAGTAATGTTGGAAAGATGTATCTTTAAACATTGGATACTAAAATATTTTAAATTAAAATTTCGGAGAAAAGCATCTTTACTTATTTATTGTGTCAAGTAAATCAATAATTTAATTAAAACATATTCTAGTGGAAGCGGTGTAAATAACGGAATAACGTAAAGGAATAAAATATACAAAAATTGCAGATGCTTGCCGAACGAACATAAATAAAACCGGGCGTGAGTAAAGAAGAACAGTTAATTGAAAAGTAACACACTTCGATAGGATGTAAAAGATATATAATAATTAATTACTTGTTGATGTAGGTATTTCTTGTGGCAATTTAGTACTTTAATAATTATAACTTTTACAACGTTAAATAAAAATAATTTTGATCGCTTTAGTGAATTCGTAGTTTATCAGTATAAGATTCAATTGATCAAGATAAAGGTTACAAATGTTGTTTATTTGTAAATTGTGTAAGTCAAATTAACGAGTTTAGGTAGATTTAATAATTAATAACGGCGTAGTGCTAATTTTTTTAAACAAATTTCCTTCCAATTAGAGACCCAAAGGAGTTTATGTAAACTAAGAAAAATATCTGTTAGATTATTTATTTATCACTTAATTTTGTTATAGTATTTGAAAACTTTATTTACTAGTTAGATTTATTTTCTTTGTTTCATGTTAATTAAATTTTAAATTTTGAAAAAATAGAGTTAAAACTTTCATTCTTTATAAATGTCTTTTTGATAAACGTTTTAAAATTTTGGATACAATCAGGATATGCTGTTGTTTAAGAACTCTACGTTATGCTTTCCTTTAAAACACATAAATGTTGCTTTCGAGATATAAAGAATTTAGGTTATTGTGTGGAATTTAGAAACGCTGACAGCAATGTAGACAAAATAATAAAATATTTAAAATACCGTACTATTATAAATTAAAGTCTCTGGCGATCAAAATTCTAAATTGGTTTTATAGAACCTGTTCCGTAGGCTATTTTGGATTTAGTTCGGTCCTAGTTAAAGATAATAGGATTGGAAGTGATTTTGCTATGATTCGTCCACGGCAATTGAGAGAGAAACCACGACATATAATTTGGCGCCCAACGTGGAGACAATATGGGGGTTAGGCAATAAATATAGTTGTCACAACATGGGGAAATCATTTAAAGATAAAATGGTTGGGAGAGTAATTGGCGGCAGAGCGTACTCACTGTTAATATGTAGAGTTAATGATGGAACTCAACTCGCGATCTATATTGAGAATTGTAGGATGATTTTACTTTATGCTAAGTGATTTATAAAAATAAATATTTTTCAACCCGTGACTAGGCGACATATTTCTAAGGTGTATTTTCAATTTTTATTATTTTTCCGATTAATCGATTTGGCCGAAAATGTCAACTGAGAAAAAAGGCGGGGGGGAAACTTAAAAAGAGAATTTCACACCTAACCTAAAAAATTCAATAAATATCTCGAATCATGTACTAGATATTTCACAGCCACCGTTCGCATGATTTTGCGACGGCGATTGCAACTGAAACCTTACCGTTAGCAGCTGTTGCAATAGTTAAAGCCAGACGATTATGTTAAGCAATACGAATATTGTGACATCATGCAGGAAGAATTTCAGACAACGAATTAGTTTCCAGTCTGATATTCGGTAACAAAGCGATGTTCCACTTAAGTGGAAATGTGAACCGACACAATACCCGTGTAAGAAGCACAAAATAAATCGAATACATCAAAATTTAACAGCTTCTGTGCAATTTCACAAACAAAGGTATGTGGACCATTTTTTTCATTGAAAACATTATAACGAGTATCGAAAGGTCTCCGAAAATTCATATTCAGCAAGATGGGGTTCCACCTCATTGACGCATTAAGATGCATCGCTATTTGAACGATGAACTTTGGTACCTCTAGATTTGGTGATGTTGTGGGGATGACAGCGCTGTTCAGTTAGCTAGCCACGCCTTGCGTCTTGTGATTGTTTCCTTTGGGCATACGGTGAAACACTATTTAAATAAATACATTAATTGGAATGTTGAATGAGCTCAGAGACCATATTACTGCTATTTTCATGGTCATAAATGATGTCTGGATCGAACTTAGCTATCGCATGAACGTGTGTCGTACAAAGATTAAAACTTGGACAATTTATAGTTCTGTTCGTGCGGCACTCATGGTTTTATGTATATTACTTTGCGAAATAGTGTTTTGAATCTGTATAATAAAATTTGCACTTTATTCTTTTTGTTTAATTCTTTAAATGTTGGGTACGGCAAATCTCCCTTCCTATTTTCAAAGCTGAATAAATAGAAAATGTTAGAGATACAACAAATTTATTTTGACATTATAGATATACAGCATTGGAAGTTTTATTTTACTTAGTTTTAAAAATAATGCCCCCCATTTTCCATGCACTACTCTGAACGTACTCTGAAGTTTTGAGTAACTATCTGTAACATCTGTCGGGACATGCGAAAAATCTCTATACGTATTGTTTCTATCAGGACTTCTAGGTTCTTGGGACCATGTTTAAAAATTTTCACCTTTAGGTATCCCCACAGAAAAAAATCACACGGGGTTAAATCCGGCGAGTGCACTGGCCACGAGATATCACCTCTCAGGGATATCAAACGAACGAGAAACATCTTTCTCAAAACTGCCAGTGACCTTCGTGCTGTGTGAGATGTTGTTAGCGTGTAGTTCTTCAAGAGTTGGTGAAAAACATTTTTCAATAATCTTTACGTATCGATCGGAATTGGCAGTAACCACCGCGCTTTCTTCTTGAAAGCAATAAAGTCCAATGATCCCAATTTATGATATTGCACACCAAACACTGACAGCAACACCATAAATAGGTCTTTCATCAATCTCCTTTGGGTTCTTTTCACTTCAATAACCGAAGTTTTAGTTATTCGCGCACCCAGAAAAGTGAAGAAAACAATCGCGTCGTTCGGTAACATTTCCATCAAGGCTCATGTGCTCTCAAAAGACTTTGCCAATCACGTTCAAAGAATTCTTGGACATTAACCATTTTGTACAGGTAGAAATGAAGTCTTAATGCCATATTCGTTGCACGGTGCGTCGGACAACTGCGTGTTTACGAACAGAACGTCTTCGAGACTATAACATGGATCATGCAACTGTATTGATGCTTTCAGCGGTTCAGTTCAGTTACGCGGACTTCGTCCCTCATTCTTTCCTTAATGTTCTAAACGATAAAACAATAGAGTTTCGGTCCAGAACTGAGACCCAGGATGCAATTTGACAATGAGTATGGAAAGTATGTTACACCGCGACAATGACAAAATAAATAATACATTTCGTTTTAAGTAAATATCGGGGAAATCGGAATATTATTGAAATATTCCACTTAATCTTAAATAGTGCAGGGGAAAATATAGTAAAAAATTGGATTTTCAATTTTTTTAAAGCATTTTAACGCAATATTTTGATTAGACGAAGTTTAAATTTCCAAAAGTTTTAACTGATGTTTTCAGAAAAGTGGGTATGCTTTGTTTGTACGTTGAAAGACCTTGAAAAACAAATCGAGTTCGATAATATCATTGGTTACAATAAGTAGTCTAGACTTACAACAGCCAATGATGGATTACTTTGTGTACACATATTTTTTCTTAATATAGATCCAAATTTTACCAAAAGTATGTTTTTTGTTTGGTATAACTTTTGTTAATTGGTTTTAAATTTCAAATATGCTGATTCAATGTACTGATTCTTTAATTTAAAAATTCACAATTCAATAGTTGTTTTATAGTCGTTGTTTGTTTAATGTTATTTACCACTATCGAATTTTTTCATATTAACTCCTTACTTTGACAGTTAATATAAAAAAAACTAGTAAAAGCAATTATATAAATCAAAAACTGTTTGATAGCGAAATTAATTCTTTATTAAACGTAGACGTTTTAAAGTTAACAGTTTGGGTTTTGTCGTATCAAATAATATCTTGTAAATTATGTTGATTGTGATCGTTGTTTTACAAGCGCATTACTTTATAAATTAATTACTAAATGCAATATAATAGTAGTAGTATTCAGTTTACAATATTCCTAACACAATGAAATAATAATATTTGAAATTGTCAAATTTCCATGTTTTAGCAAAAAATAATAATCAGTTGATGCTCGCGTCCTATTAGACCTTTTTAAATTGTTTTTCATATTGCTGGACAGAAAATGTTTAGATTATTTTGTCAAATTCATCTTTTATGGTACGTTTGAAGTTCCCACAATGCAAAGAAAATTTAAAAATGCCTTGAAACACTAATAAAAGTTAATTTAATAAATAATGCGCATTTTCTTAAAAAGTGGTTATAAAATCCACATTTTTCTGTTGAAATGTAGATGTTTCATAACATTTTTGTTTATTTATGTATTTACTTATTGAGAATGCTGCCCTAAAATCATACTCTATCCAAAACCTAACCAATTGTCACAAACATATTTAAACAATTATTAATCTACGACAACATTCACCGATAGCAACAAATCCAGAACTATAAGTGGTGAGGACGCAGGTCGTTACTTATAATTAAAACATCGTGTTAATTTCTTCCGTGCAGTTCACAAAAGCTATTGATTCACGGAAAAAAGGTAACCTATACATAAATAATGTTTCTTTATTTATGTGTCTATCTACCTGAACAAGTTAATCACATGCTGTTTTGTTTTTTTATCATAATTTCTTATATTTAAACTATGTATTTAGATGAATTCTATTAAATATTATCTACGGCTCAAATTATTAGTATTAGTAAGAGTTAAAGCATTTTTTTTTCTATTGTGTACAGTTTAAGTTTTGTAGGCGGCACTATATAAAGGTATTTTAAAACATTTTGTTAAATTTTCTGCAAAGTTAGATTTCGCATCTATGAAAAATATAACCAATCCCCAAATACGTATATAAACAGTAAAGCGTAGTAGTTAAATTTGAGGAAATGCTATTATTTATACGTTCACTGTGATCTTTGTTATCATATCATGTAAGTTTTTAGCATGATTATTATTTTGAGAGTTACACTTATAATATCTAAAATGTCTGCCCATCATAGGCAGGTATGTTCGTAGAAGGGTTAACTGGACATTTGCCCTGCCCTGGAATTGAATAAGGAATACCACAAATTATATTCGTAGAAGTGATTGAGACGTACAAGTTATGTCTCTAAATGTTATTCACTCTTGGAAAGTGCTTTGAGGACGCCCATGCTTATAAGATATAAAAGGATGTAAATTCTGATGTAGCTTTTAATATGTTGCATAATACAAAAACGAGTACTTTTATAATCGAGTATTTAAATATTTTAAATCAAAAAAAATTGAGAAACGAAGAATTAATGTTGGAAATGAGGTTCGTGAACGATAAATTGCGATGAATCCTGGGTAAGAGTAAATTTTACAAACAAATCCTCAATTGAAGATATACTAAAAAGCAAATTCAAATAGAGGGTTGGTTTGAAATAGTTTCAGACATTTTAACCACTTATTCTTTGTCTCATATATTCACAAAAAATAATTAAAAAAATTAAACAGCTTTAATGTGGTCACCATCGAATTTAGAAAATTATTGTAAAACTTGTTGATACAGGTTTCATATCAATTTATGATAAAATCACATATCTTTATTCCAGCCTTACTCATGTTACAGGTTATTGCAACGTGTATTGATAAACATTCAGCGTAACCGAAATTGATAAAAGAAACTCCATTTCGAATTATTAAATCAAATTTGGTTGTATACTTTTCAAATATATTTATTATCAAGTTTTACAATGTTTTTGTGAAAGTAGAATTTATCAAAAAATCGTAAAAACTTAGTTATTAAGAGAAAATGCTGCTTATTTCATATAATTAATTTGTTTTTCCTTTTCATTATTTTTGAACTAAGAGCTTTATTGAAAATATAAAAACACATAATACGAGGTACGACAATTAAGTAATGAGACTGATTCTTTTTGCAAGATGTGGCAACCCTGCAGCTTGTGCAGGCACTCCATCTTTGACTTTGATCTCTAAGCTACTTCTAGTCCAAGCAGCACATTTATGCGGCAGCTCAGTCGTGAGTTGTGGTGTAATAAGGGAACACGTGTTTTTGTCTCTCGTTACAGAAATGGAATCGCGAAATATTGCGCAATGGTATACCGTTTGCTATTTTGTGTTAAATTGGGTGAGAATCCGACGACAATTTACGGTAAGCTTCAGAAGGCTTTTGGAAATGAGGTTATGTCAAGAGCTCAAGTTTTTCGTTGGCATAAAATGTTGTGTGAAGGCAGAATGAATGTTGAAGATGAAGACCACAATGGTCGACCATCAACCTCACGGACAGGGTGCGTGAAAGCGTACGATCTGATCGAACATCATCCATTAAAATGATGGCACAAGAACTCAACATCAATCGGGAAACTGTTCGTCAAATACTAACTCAAAATTCGGTTATGAGAAAAATTTGTGCAAAGATGGTCCCCAAAAACCTCACAGACCAACAGCGAGACACATGGAAAAATGTGGCAGTCGATATCTTAGAGCAAGTGGAAATCAATCCAGATTTATTGAGTCATGCCACTTTATTCAACCGATATCGCCCCGTGCGACTTTTTTCTGTTTCCAAGAGTCAAAATGGTGGTCAAGGAATACTATTTTCAAACAACAGAAGATGTCCAAAAAGCTGTGACGAAGGTCTTGGAGGACATTCCAAAAGAAGAGTTCCGGAAATGTTACCAGCAGTGGCAGAAGTGCTGGAGTAAGTGTGTGTAAGCAGAATGGAACTACTTTGAAGGTGATTACACTAAAGATGACTAAAAACATAAGTGATATTTTTTTTCACGTCAATCTCATTACTTAATTGTCGCACCTGGTATTCCTTTGGAATGCGTTTTTTAACCTTGTATAATGTTTGAGAAAAATTGAAAACAATTAGAACCTTTTCGACTTTACGGACATAATTTGGAATTATTTTTACTCAATTTCGGAAATATTACAAAGGTGCATTTTCTCTTGGCTGTTAAGTAACCTTTTAGATTTAAAAAGGGCATAACTGAGTGCTTTATGGTAGGCGCATTCTTAATTTTTTTGCAAAAACCCCCTCGAAACAATTGTGCTTATTAAATTTAATTTTATTACTTATTTGTTTGTAAATTACATTATCTCTGATGATTTTAATATAACTCCCTAATTTTTAAGAGCGCTTGCAAATGAAAATTGGGTCATTTATTTGTAGCAGGAGGTCAAGCACACATATATTAGTGAATAAATAGGGTGCAATTATGTCAAGAAATAAATACATTCGAATTTTATCCTGAATATCTGTAACGATTAATTGTAACAAATGTCAGCAGTCATTAAATGTTTTCATGTGTAAAATTTTTAAAAAAGGGTTTAATAGAATTTAATAATCTCAAAAATGTATCTGTTGTAATAAGTAGAGTTGCCCGTTTTAGTTTCAACAACTATTTCAAAACAACCTTGTATAATGAGGTTAGTGTCAAATTAATTTTAAGCATTTTGACCGAACAACACTAGTTGTGTTGCAAATAATGCATTTTTGGACTTCTCTATTTAACAGATAAAACATGTATACTCTGCTGAAAATACATAATTTACAAGTTTAGTTAATATAATCAACCAAAGAAAATATACCAATTAAATAAAAACAAACTTAGAATCATTTAAATAAGTTTGTATTCGTAAAGTGCCCACACAGAAAGCCGTCTTCTAAATCCAAAGAAAAATGACATGGAAAATCTTAAGAATATTTAAAATGTCCCGTTTCTATTAGCTGACAAAGAAATCTCAAATTAAGGGAATGCAAATATGCAAACCCTAACGTATATTAAATAAAAACGCAACAGATACCAGTTCAAAAGTCATAAAAGTGATTGATTAACCTAACTGAGGAAAGAAATCGCCATGGTAACGTAAAAAAGTTTGAAGGTTTGAAGAGTTAACTGTTCCAAGAGCTGCCCACGACGAGTTTCTGGTTAAGCCAACAACTAACCAAGTGTCAACCGTGACGAACAAAATCTTTTGAAAGTAAGAAAATTCTACTTTCAATAGTACCGTGCAGAAGGCACTAGGTACCGTTCTATTAAATAAGCAATGTAGAAGAGAGGAAACAATACTAGATTCCAATCGCCCGGTAAATGATCAATTATTTGCAATATTCCTCTATAAACAATTTGAAATGGACAATTTTCGCGTAAGAGAATTTAAAAAAAATTAAATTACGGTAATGCGGGAATTGCGAATAATATCCTAAATTTATCTCTTTAAGTTGAGATGGCTAATTACTTAGGTTGTAACATAATTTTTCAAACAAAATTTTTTTTTATATTCATAAATTCATAAAACGAAAATAACGCAACCTCATATGTAACCCTTTTTACCATTTGTTTATTTGTATGTTTACTCTAGTTTTCCACCCAATTTTTGATTATTCATTTGTTAATCAAATTTTTATGAATTTTTGGGCTAAAATGAAAAAACGGACATTCGGACCCTAATTCATCACGAATTTTTGTTGGATCGAAAACCAATGCAGTTGTTGCAGAACATCACTGTAGAACATGCAGAACACCGGTGTACCATTGGTATGCCAAATTCCGTGGCGGCAGGAGAACATCGAAGATGGGTCAAGGTCTGGAAGGCCATCGACCATCAATGAGGAGACCGTGCTCACCGTCATCGAAGCAGACCCGACACTGAGCACACACATGTTGGCGGAAGGCTTCGCCTGTTCATTCGAATTCTGCACAAACTTCGGAAGAAAGTACAGAAGGGCAAATGTGTGCCACACAAGTTGGCCCAGCAACAGAAAAATCGCCGTTTGCGGCCCGCACAACAACTGCTTTTTGGATCGAATTGTGACGTGTGATGAAAAATAGTGTTCGTGCAAGAACCCTAAGAACAAAAAACAGTAACTCACCCCTGGGCAGCCATCAGTTTCGACCCCAAAACCAGATTAGCGCCAACGGCGTGTTCTTTTGTGCACTTGGTGGTGGCGTGGTGGCGTAATCTACTGGAAGACTGTCTCACATGGGCAAACCATTAACGCCCAATGCTACTGTGATCAACTGAACAGAGGCCAGCAAAAGATTCGGTCTCCCGGCCTCGCTACATTTTCGCGCAGGGGTAGTATTGCAGCAGGACGACGCCAGACCCCATGTCGCAAATTCGTCACTCCTAAAAAACAACCATCTGGGCTGAGAAGCTCTTATCCACCCGCCATAGAATCCCGATTGTGCCCCATCCGATTGCCACTTGTTTGCCTCCCTTGCTCATTCTCTGGCCGAAAAAACTTTTGCCAAACTTGACCACCTCCAAAACTACCTTCGATCATTTTTTGCTTCCAAGTCCCCCGAGTTCTACATCCGTAGCATTGATATCTCTTGCCTGAAAAATGGTAACGTATCGTTGATAATAATGGCGAATATTTTGAGTTATGATTATGTTTTGTTAACTTTTAAGAAATAAATTTTCGTTCAAAAAATTTTGTCTGAAAACTTATGTTACAACCTAAGTAATTTAACAATGTTTAATAACATCGCATTAAAATAAAAACAACGACACACACAAATTAAAGCCCCTATTTTATTAAGTATAACAAGAGTAGAAATTAATTTTATTCACTTTGTAATTTATATGTGTTTTTAAAATATTTTAACTGTATTTCGTTTGCGTAGTTCAATCTAATTTCTGATTTGAACCACAATATTAACAGAAGCTTAACGTGTACAGAGGGTCAGTTATGGCAAACAAATAATTTTTGCAGTCATAGTAACTCTCTTTGAAAGGGCAAGTAAAATTTGTACCTGGTAATGGCTTAAATAAACATAAAAACTTCTTGTTGTGCTGGTAATTTATAATTTCAGGCAAACTTCGATTAAAATATACTAATTAATTAAAAAAATATATAGCGAAAATGTCATCTTAACCTTCTGGTGTTACACTTTATCAAGTATATCTAAGGTAAAGTGAGTTTAGGACACGACTTTTGGGAGGTGAAGATAAAAATGTGCTCAGGGACCAAAGAAAATCTCACGTGGCTGCAAAGGTTTGGGTAAAATCTTCTTCTTTATCTTCCACACAATTCCGATCTGTGTTTTACCAATTTACATATTAGAAGTGCTGAAGGAATTTTTAGGACGAATTGGTCGTATAATATTTTGTTACGAAACGCATTCGATAATTGTAAATAAATACTGTAGCAATTAGATAATACATAGAAAATATCAAAAAAAGCTAAATATTTAAAGAATAGCAATTTTTCAATTTTAGGGGGTAAAGAAGTAAATGGTGCCTGGCACTCGCTAAAATAAATATCAATAAAGGCGTTATTTCTAAAAACTTTTCCAAGGTGCTTGCACTGTAGTTATTTGAACTAAGAAGTATTTTTGGATTTATATCCTTTTTACGCTCTTTAATAATATACTGATTTCAAATATTGCAGCTGTAGGACGGCTTTACTTTAAAGGCGCCTAATATACATATATATACGTATATGTTTATGTAACATCGAATTTCATCCATATATTGCTGTATTCCACTACATTAAGGTATGTTAATTCTAAATAAGATGGTAAATTATTTTAAGAGTATTTATTTTGATAAATAAATTATAAACGTATTTAAAAATACATTTTATAGGTTAAGGAACAGGGCCGATAGTTGTAGGTATGAAAAAAATCTTATTTTGTTTACTAATGTTTGACATGAACAGCTGTAGGCCTTAAATATCAACCAACTCATTTATTTACCACGCCTATTTATTTATATCGGACCACCAAGTTTCCCACAAATAAAAAAACATTCGATGTGTTACATAAAATTGATAAGATCTACATTTACAAAAATTTAATAATTTTAAATTTCATGAAACAAATTTTTAGAAGTGTGCGACTTATTTTTTTTAATAAGAAACGCGTAAAAAGTTAGGTAAACATGAACCATACAAAACAATTTTCTTTGATCCCATAAGACACGAGTTTCCATAAGTAAAACTATAACAAAATTAAATTTAATTTTCAAAGTAAACCCATTTTCTCTGGATAACACATTTACATTACAAATAATAATTATATTTATAGGTTATAAATAAAAAAGTCCAAATTTTTCAAATAAATTTCTTTTTAATTACGACCGGTTTCGTAGATTAAATTCTACATCATCAGGTCAAGAAATT
>JAHWXV010673541.1:0-10411 GCA_024586415.1 Phrixothrix hirtus
ACTAAATAATTGTCGAAAATATGTACTTTATGTACTCATTCGTAAAAATATGATACTTTTTTGACTCGTGTTAAAAATATGTACTAAAACATAAAATATTACCGAGTATGGACACTGGCATCCGCACACACACATATATCCAAACACGCACGCACGCCCGCTCGCTCGCGCGCGCGCACGCACGCACACAACACACGCGCGCGCACACCCTCACACGCACGCGCACACACGCCGTTTCACGCGCACGCACGCACGCACATACACAGAAAGTAAAATTGCATAATTTTGACATTGACAGATCATTCGATTTATCAATATTTTCACGACAAATGCCATTTAAATTTTATTTACAAAGTGCTATAATAACGCTTCCAACAAATATGTAATTCTAATTGGTTACTTTTTGTTATTGCCTTTGTTTATGCGGGATTTAACGTACTTTGATTCCCTTAGGACTATAGTAAAATTTTAATTCCTAGAGATTAAAAGTGCAAAAAAGATAGTTGTTTACTGCATACAGTGTGTAATTATATAAAATTTATATGAAGTTATACTGCTGTCAAGATTTACAGATGAAATATCGCAGAGCACATTACGTATTGTTAGATGAGCCCCAAGAAAGGCTGTTTTCTTGCGACATTTTAAACATAGACCCCTGCTGTCTTTAAATTTTGGATATTTTATATAATTAATTACCTACATATTATGTACTTTCACACAATTCCCTACTTTTCTAATTACTCTAATTAAATTAACGTTATCGCGTTGAAACTTTAAAGAAAATCGCTAAAAACTCGGTCTCTAAAAGTAGAATAATTTGTTAATTAAGGCATTTATGCATTTAATCTATGGTGTTAATCGTAATTAAATTCCATTAGAATTCAATAAAGCCAACAGTTTTTCTTTGGTAAACAGTAAAATGAAAATATTTAATTAAAATTTAAAACACTTCACTAATAAGAAGTCAACCTAGGCAATTTTGGAATAAATAATAGGCTTAGAATGGACTGTTGCACCTAATTAATACTACTAGCAACGCTTGAAATGTTTTATGTAAATTAAGTGCGGATGTTGTACCTTCTTACGAATCACCGACTTAAAACTTCACACGTTCTGCGGTAAACTCCGGCTACCCTAATTTTCCAAAAATAAAATAAACATGTCTTATTCAAGATTTACGTATTCGCTCACCTTACTTTTAAATAAACTTTATTAATAGAATTATTTCAATGACAATTCTATCCATTGAAAAATAGGTAAGTCAATATGAAATAAACGTTTCAAGTTCAGGGTGCCATAAACAAAACGGATAAGTCAAAGCCGCCGCCATAGATAATTATTGAACTGTAAATTACATAAATAAAACATAAGATCGACAACTGCGGCAGCTCTTTCAATTGTTTCATTCTTAACATACACAAGTTGCGATGAATATATGGCCAATTCCAGGGGCCGGAGTTACTATTTTTATACTGTGGGATGCGAGGGAGTGTATGGACTTGCCAACTGGGAATCCACGACCGTTACATACAAATCTGTTTAATTATCGTGTTCCACTTACTCCTCATTCAAAAAAATCGTACGGGCTCGAACATTAGCTTCTTCCCTAAGCTATTTTAACAGTCAATAATTGTAAACCGTTCTATTCAACAATTGCTGATATTCAAATCAAAAAATTATTAAAATTTGTAAGCAATGCTTCTCAAACGAACAGAAAAATTTATGCATGCTCACGTTGTAATGTAATTTTGGACGTCATCAATGAAGTACTTTTGGCAAAATTCCACTTTGTTGTAATACAAATAAAAAATATGGGATTAAGAAGTATTGTATTATTTTTACAGAGAATTGGAGTTGATTGCGATTAAAATTGTTTCAACAATTTCCAAACGCGCGTTTCGACCGATTTACTTTATAAAACCATACACGTGCTAGAAACAATAAATAGGAAGCTATTATTAGTAAAGCATAAACTTTCGATACAAATTTATACTTCTTAGACGCACTAACAATAAAACTATGTATTGTTACAGCTTTTCCGATAAATCCTTATTTTAAAAAATATATAATTGCGCATATTTCATATTTTATACAAACAATACTTGAAAATTATCAATTTATTAATTAATCTCGATATGATAAATTCTGATTGTTGCCTTAGAGCATTTAAAAAAAACGTGGGGACCTATACAGTATCAATGTTATTGAGTATCTTTTTATTCTAAGCCAGTATTCGCATCTTCCTCATTTATATTATTATACATAATTTTTATAACGCTATCAAAACCTACTGTAAAGCCAAAGAAAAACGTTTGGCTCACTATTAACTTACAATAATATTTTGATGAGTCTAGCTGGAGATCTACCATACCACACTATTATCGAGCCACTTCTGTTCAATGTTGAACGTTTCATTAAAACCAGTTCAGGAAAAATGCGAAAAATAATACTGACTGTCACCGCTTCTCCACCGAATATCAAATTTACGTAAAAAAGTTTCTAAATGAAGTTGTCCAACAAACCGATAAATGAATCAGCAAGAACATTGCTGTAGAATTTAAGCTTTTGATTCTATATAGCAATTTATCTCGAGCAAATTGTACATTGATATTTAAACAATTTTGAAAAATAAGATGAAATAATTTAAATTTCATATAAAATACAGGATGTAAACGAAATAGGCAAAATACGTGATGTGTACGAAAATATCCAACCCTGGGTCTCATGCTGAACGATTGTATCGAGCACGATGCTACTGGATTATGGCGTTCGTTCTAGAATATTACTCGACACTCTATGTCACAACATTAGTAATGAAATAAGAAATTTTCTTTCAAAATGCGGTTGCAGTGTTCACGCCAGATCGTTTTTGTGCGCTTCGCCAACCTCCTTTATTACAACCCCGGCCCTGTAAAATTTTCCAGCTTTTGCAAAAAAAAAAGTAGGAATATTTCGAGCCTATGACACCTTATTGTGAGTTTATCGCCCTCTAAATTTGTTTTCTGGTAAGAACCTTGGGTTACGGACAAAATTCCACAATCTCATATTTCCCAGCATTAAATTAAGTACATACGTGTAACACTGTGTATGATGTTGTTGAACTGTTTTATAAACACCAAAGCTTGTCTTCACTTAACGCAGTAACGCAGTACGCTAGCTGCGATTTTTTTATTGCAAGTGAAGTAAAAATCCAAATCTAAAATCGTGTTGTATTACAGAAGTAGCAAACATCGTTGTCAATTCTTAAACGAACACTCAAAAGGCGGAATCAACATCAAACAGTGAAAAACTAAAGAAAGTTGAGGCATTAATAATAAAAGCTTGGGAAAAGGTTTTGTGAAGGAATACCCGATGTTTATGAAACAGACAGCTGGACGTCGAAGCATAATTAATAAATTTTAAAATAAGCCTTTATTTAACGAAGTTTAAAAATTATAATTATTAAATAAATAATCATTAAATCTAAACTCAGTAACGACAAACGATAAAAATATAATTAGCTATATAGAAATAAATTGTATATACATTGAATAGGATAATAAGTATTCCAAGTAAAACAAGTTACCTACGCCAAAAAGTCTTACGAAAATTCACAATTGCAGTAAACGTGATGCAAACAAAAACTTTTAAAATCTGAAAGACTAAAATTTAATCGGAAAGGCCTTTGTAATTTGTAAAGCTAAAATAAGCTACATTAGAGATTAAAAATTGACACACCGTGAAGTACAAATCTTCATGTCTAAAGAGTGTTAAACGAAAAGTGCACTTAAACTGCAACAATACAAACCGAAAAGCCAAAATAAGTTATAAGAAGTGGTGCAAGCATGAAAACGACGTTTTATCATCGTGACGTCTTCAACTGCAGCTAACACAACAGTGCGAAATTGACCTCGTTGAAAACGATAAATAACTTGCAAAATGAAAAAGTTACAGCGTGGCTTAAAATATCGCTAATTACACAATTAAAAACTATTCTTGCAAAGATGTATTCATAATCAGAATTATCTTTGAGCAAGTCTAGCGCCCACATTAAAATAATTATAAAGTAAATTTACGGTTAATCAAAAGTGTTATGAACCGAAAAGAAAATTAACTCGATCTTCAAAGAACTTCAAAACAAAGGTTAGTCCAATCACATTAACACAACCGCAATATTGCGATTAAAATTGAAAAATCAAACACGTAGGTGGAGGCTTTCATATGTTGGTTATTAGATGAGTAATATGAAGTATTATTATAAATATCTATTGTTATTTGTAAAACGGTTAAATGACTAAAATTCAAAACTTCTGTAGTAAAATAATTTGTAGTTAGAATAAATAAATTTCAAATAATTGTCGTAAAATTTAAAAAATTTCATTTTATTTGTTAATAAAGATTTGATAATTTAGAGCACTACATATTTAATAAATCGCCATTGACCGTAGAAATCTTAACCATATGCACTAAATTATTTAAGCAGATGTCCTACTACTTCCAATCTTTTGAAATAAAGGACTGCTCGACCAGCATAAATTAATTAATTTAATATAATTAAACTGACATTAGCCGCAATAGAACATGGAGAACCTGATCCGGATGCAAATAAAATATTTCAATTGTATGTAAACGTTTACTGTATGTTTTTAGTAATTTGTAGCGTGCACTTTTGGAATAAATTGTTTAAATAATTGTTAGGAATTGCTGATTAAATAAAAACTTCTTGTTATAATTCTCAGAATTTAGCTGCGAAGTACGTTACAGTCAAGGCTGAAGGCATTGCAAAGTTTTTCAAAAAGGTTAAGTAGTGGCTTAAGAATTCTCAGACGAATGACGCAACTTTTATGAAGTTTTAATATTAAAGCAGTCTTTAACCAATTCTTGGCAAGGTTAGTTGCAGATTGTACAGAAAATTATGTAATGATCCGCTATCATTGTAGTTTAACTATTCGAACTGTCAGAATGGAGCGTTATTGATGACCATTTTATAACGGTTAGTTTCATTAGTGAATTCTAGTTCCCTGTTGGGTATCCTGAACCAAGGATATCTTCCGGCTGCTTCCATCGAATTGCAGAAGAGGTTAATAAGGTAGCTTCTTACTACCGAATATGTTGCAAGTCAGCTGCAAAGTTATTAACGTAACATTTATTTCCAACACAAACCTTCGTTGCGAATCACTTGCTGTAAAGTAACTAATTGTTTACTATAAGTATGAATTTTTGAGTAATTAATTGTAAAATTTAAATTGATTTTACAGGTCATAAATTTTAATCAAAAAGCGTAAGTGTTACCATTTGCCTTCTTCTTACCTTTAGAGAATACTATGTAATTCCTAGATTTTATTATCAAATTAATTAAATCGTTGGCTAACTATAATATTATATAAGATTTAAGTACTGTATTTAATTGCGCAATTTACCGATTTCTTTAACATTGTAGTAACAGTATATTACAGAACAACAGTGGTAAGAGTTAGTTACGCACGAGAAAACAAATTGTAAGCACGAAGCGTAGCCGAGTGCGTTAATTTCTCGAGCGCGCAATAAGACTTCCCTCGAGTTTTGTACTATATTTTTTCTACAACAAACGAAAATAAATTAGAAAATTCTGACGTAATTAATTCTATCATAAAAACACGTCTTCCTCGAACACTGCTAAATATATATTACAAATAATTCAATTTGGCGTTAGTAGGAGGGTCGTACTAAATATTTCTGAATACAGGTTAATAACGAGACATACATGAACCAACAATATTTATTTCTTTTCAAGGTACCCTCTCTTACATTTTAGGTACTTAGACATTCACTGAAACCTTGAAACAGCGCCCAGGTTTCCATTAACGTGCTCTTCAAATGCATTTAGAGGGTTATCTGGCGCTCAAAAATGGATTTCGCGTAATTTCCCCTTGATACTTAGAAAGAGGAACATACCACGAAAAGATAAATTGGAGCTATAAGGTGGATGTGACATTAATTTTATCCCAAACGTTCGAAGAAATTCCGTTGTCAACTGTAAAATGCCACCTACTTCTTGATTGTTTCACTTTTGTGGGTGGCATTTCTTTTTGAAACGCCCATTGGGAGTATTAAATCTTGGCTAATGGATCATAGTAGTAAATACAGGTTTCGCCACGCGCGCTACCTGGGACGTTTCTCTAAATTTTTTTTATGCCAGTTTACTCTCGCCTTTTTTGCTCATCTGTTAAACAATGTGGTACTCAACGACAACACAATTTTGTTTAAATTGTTATCATTCCAATCCCTAGAGATGCAAGAACTTCGCCAGAGGACATCCGGCGATCTTCAATCATGCGACCAACACCATCAATTTGGCTTAAAGTTGTTGCTGTCGGAAAATGACTTTCACAACGTTCATCTGCAAAAGATGATCTTCCTCATTGTAGCAATTAAACACGGTCCTCCGACTTGGAGCTTCAATTGGAAATGTATTTTGCAAATGGACTTATGTTTCATTGATAGTTAAACCCGAACAAAATCATATAAAATCAATATACAAAAATGTCCACGTGATAAATCCACTTTGACCCGCATTTTAACTTTTCAAAAAATTTCCAAGTTTCTTGAAACAAGATATTAAAATCAAATAAGCTGCAATTGATTCGCAAAGATGTTGTGTTAACAACTTTAAATTTGTGAATAACAATTTACAGTGTTGCCACATTCAGAAACATACAATGTGATTCAAGTACAAATTATGTAAAATTTTTAATTTAAAAAAAAATTGAAAATAATTTAAACAAAATTTTCAGTTCTTTTGGGCAACGCTGAGTTCTTGAAATATATACCGCAAATTTAAATTATCGCAATTGATTTTTTAAAAGTTTTTTTTTATATTTCCTTGTCATCAATTATTGTAATTGTAGTGCTCACTACCAATATATTTCTAGATAAATTATTAATTTCCTCACCATGCGATTTTGATGCCATTCATAAAAATAATATTAATTCGCACCAACATGTGACATAAATAATGTAAAGTAGCTAGTTTCAACATACCTCTAAGCTAAATTGTAAAAACGGCAAAAGCAAAGGGCACGTTATAACGAATACATAACCATCTCAATAGATTGTACAATTTAAGTAAGCATAGCAAATCATCAAATTTGATGCAAATAAATACCTAAATTAAAATTTAATATTAGGCAATCGCAAAACGACACGTTTATGCAAATTAGTGCATAATCCGTCAGAATCTAACTAGTTGAAATTCAAAAATCAAGTAGCCGTATTGGTCAAACTGACGTTAAAAATGTATAGAAACCTAATACATAAGAAAATTAGCGTCTTTCCCTGATATACAAGAACCGATACGGGGCAAAATGTAACCAAGTACAAACAATTAAAGACCCGCTTTAAAACTTCATCGTTACAAATTAAATTAAGGAGTAATCTCTAATGTTATACTCACGACCTTGAGGAACATATGTATGCTCTAATTCATTAAATACACGACACCGCGTGTGAAGCAATAAATGTAAAGCCGGTTATTGTTAGTGTTAAAATAATTTTATCGTATCCGTGAGTGAAATTTAGTCGCGAGAAATTAAAAGACAATCATTTTTAATATATAACATAAATTGCATTTACTTTATTTGGCTAAATGAAGGTACACAATTTCTACGATTTATTTAAAAGTCCTTCCATTCATAACCAGGTAGAAACACAAAAACCTTTCTTTAGACAAAGCCGTTTTAATCTTGTATACAGCAAACTTTTGAAATTCGTATTTGTGCAATGATTGCATCAAAACGTAATATTTTTATTCATTTATGGCATTTCCATTTTATTATAAATTATGTGTATACGCTTTTAATTTTTATTCCATTTTAATAAATTGTTTTATATTGACATTGTTATTTGTTCCGAGTCGAAAACCAAGTTTGCATTTAACAAAATCCTAGCAGGTAAAAGGTAAGCAATAATACTCATTCTTAAAATTTCCAAGCTACTGGAGGCGCTGCTATAATATTGAAATTTGCGTAGTGGATGGCTTAACGATCTAATCGCGGCCACGAAATAGCGATTTCGCATTTACTTATGAACGTGCGTAATTAAGCATTTACATAGTACACAGCACAGTAAGGAACATTTACATGCAGAGGAGTAGAAAAAAATCTTTTATTTGACTGGGATATAAAAGCGTTCTAACATTTCAGAGGTGATAATCGTGCTCTGTTTAGGTAAACAATATTATAATTTAGTGTCGCAACTGATTTTATAATAGGTAAGATCAAGGGCGCATCAATTGTTAATAAACAAATAACTATGCTTACGCGTACCAGGGCTGGTTTCTGATTTTTCAACGCTAATAGCATCGTCAAAAAAATCAGTGGTGCATCTATTGCGACAGTTATAAGTATTAAATTAGGTGGGTAATTAAGTAACGTTATATTTTTCGAATAACTCACAATCCATTATCGCTAAGAGCTAGCTGGATTTTAATTATCCGCCGGTAAAATGAATGTATTCTGGATCGGCGCAGTTGAAGCCAGAAAACAATATTTATTCTACACAAAATAGACGATATTTAAATATAAAGTTTTAATTAACAAGTCTGAGATTTGGTATGATTACATTAAATGACAAATAATTGTAGTGCCGATGTGAATATAAAATAATTTGTTTACGCGGCTAGCCGAGTGCAATTGTATTGAACAATTCTAATTTTTGCCTAGTGTAACGTAAAACGTATACATAGTTGTAAAATTGTATTTCTATAAATATCTTCTGCAGCCCACAGTTTGCAGCTCTAAAAACGTTGCGTTTGTTCGAGTTTTTGTCGTTTGGGTATTTCTTATTCAGTTATTAAGCTAATTGAAAGCCTTTTTACGAAGGCTCTTCTCTACTAGTTATTAATTATTTTTTATTTGAACAGCGTTTAATTCTATATTTAGATTTTGTTATATTGTATTCCATGTTTCGACTGTCACAATATAATAAACTTAATTAAACAGACTTTTGTGTTATTGTTTTATTAGACATTATTAATGGTTCATATACTGATCTAAGGAGTTAGATCAGTCGTTTGTGAATTTCAATGTAAAATAAAAACAGAAATATTTAACCTTTTCTATTATCACTATTTTCACTAATACAAAGTTTATTGTAAACGCCTTTCTAATTCGCATTGTGTTAATTTGTGCAGAATCTACCATTTTTATAAGTAATCCTGGAGATAATTCCACTTGAAAATGGGCAAGTAGGCTTTTCCTTGAAAAGCATTGCCCAAGTGACTACGACTTACATAATTAATTTCGTAACCAAATTTGATAAATAATATATTTCCAAATCAATTTTATTATAAGAAAAAACAATTTATTTTAAGGTATAACTAAAAATATTACGTCACTGATAAAACTGAAATAAATTATTTTAGAAATATTCAGTTAAGTACTCATATTAAAAAGCCGGCTATTTTAAAAACCACTTTAGTGTTAAATAAAAGAAAATTGGCCCCGTTTTCTCTATATTTTTAAATTTTTTCTAAATCATATTTACGCTAAACTCTAAAAATGAAGTAATTATTTTAAAAACCTATAACTCAAAATGAATAACTAAATTATAATAAATTAGTGGTTTTAACTAACGGACGGGACAAAAATGAAGAATATTTTAATTACATCCAGTTTTGCTAAACATTTTGTGATATTACTCAGGAATATAAAACGAGTTCAAAATATACATAACGTGATTTTTTAACTTAATGCCTAATACGAAAAATAGCTATTTATGCACCAAGGGAGTTATATAAATGATAACGACCGAAAAGCGACGAATTCATCCGAGGGCCTTTGGGCCGAGAGATGGATGTCGCTCGATGATCGTTATCGTCTAGTAACTCCAGTAGGGCTTACATATGAGGGAATTATATTTCATAACTCGCTCATATGTCATTATAACGCTCCCACATGCAGAGCTCCCGCTATACATACATACATATCTAAGGCTTTATAAGTAAATAATAGAGAAGTCACAAATAATAGCTATTTATATACCAAGTGAGTTATATAGATGATTACACCCGGAGAGCGCCGAATTCATTCCGAGGGTCTTTGGGCCAAGGGATGAATGTTGCTCAATGGGCAGTAATTCCAATAGTGCATTCAAGATTTTATTTGTCACTTCATTATTATTTACTTTACGAGTGGGTTATAATGACATGAGAGAGTTATGGATTCATAACTCCCGCTAACAATGTCCCGGCTGCTACAGATACCTTTATGTATTTTGTATCCAACGTATTATAAATAAATAATAGCGAAATGACAAACAAAATAATTAACAAATAATAATGATAAAAGATGCCATTACAAGGGTTGCCTTTTATGTTGTTACAAATGACCACTAGATGTCGCTAGTGTAATAAGTTATTACCATATTCGTAAAATTTGACATTTTGTATTGTAAA
>JAHWXV010673678.1:0-11692 GCA_024586415.1 Phrixothrix hirtus
AAGCGATAATTTTTGAAACTTCGGAGTACATAAAAAGTACATATTTTGAAAGAAAGTGGTACATAGTTACATAATAAATTGCCTATGTATGAGTATGGACTCTGTAGTTGAAATTATTCTACTTTACAGTTAAACTATCAATGAAAATCCGTTTATATATATTTTTGGCGCATGCTTATTAAGGCTATAAGTGTATACGTATGCATGTCGATTATTTAGCTGCAAATCAGCGAAGCAACTTCAAAAGTTGTGTGATTTCAACCCTTCCCATATATGTCCAGTCCTCAATTTCTTTGCTCTCATAAGCGATGGTAATCTGGGTGCTGAAGGTCAATTATTTGTGGATTAGGCCTATCAAGCACATATACTATTTGAAGCTATAGTTACAACTATAATTTTACTTCGTTGCGTTACTTATACTTAGTAGTTATACTGGGTACATCTAGGCTCAAACACTCTAAATATCATCGCTGAGGATGTGCTAGACCCTGGATATAATTACTATGACGTAAAAAGGTTGTATATAATTATAATAATTGAAACAGGCAATAGTTGCCTGCCCTTAATTGGTTATTTGAATTTCAATATGGGGCGGCGCCAACTTATTAGATTTAATTATCAGAAATATTATGATATCCGAATGTTTGTATTTTTGGCAGGGTCTACAGAGAATTTAATATTATAACGAAATTACGTAATTGTTTCAACTGCTTTATTTATATACACTAAATTACAACTATTTGTTTACCGTGCACTAATAATAAAGTTTATATTTCTGTGTATTTAAAACAGCAATTTAATAAGACAAGATTCTACGTAAAACTAATTAAAGGAATTTAATTTGCTATTTATTTAGAAAGGAGAAATTCCAGAACATTAACGAAAAGTAAATAATAACATTAGTCAATTCTGATATAATAAATTCCAATGCCATGACTGATTACTGCAACCTTGAATTTGTTTAAATATCAATTGTAGTGATGAGTCATTTGTGATTACGTCATTTATCTCAGTTCTATGAAACCTTCTGGCATAATTCTGGAATGTTCTACGGAATTCTTATTTCTAATTTTGTTACAATATCTTATTATTTCCATATCGGAAAACAAGGTATTCAATTTTTGCATCCTATTATATTAATTGCTATGACGATAAAAGTTACAACAATGCTCGTAATTATAGCTACAATTATTATAATTTTTTGCATGGCGCCGTAGTAATTAATATAATAAAGTCTAGTAAGTTGAACTCCCCGCTTTTGTGCCATGAAAATATCAAACGTATTAGATACCCCGTAGACTCTACACCCAGCTAAGTAGATCTAATTAATTTACATAATTAAAATTAATAAATTTAGATACCCAGGGTTACTAATGCACATACATATAACGAGCCAATGTCGGGTAAACGGCGTTTGTATTTCAACCCCAATTATCATAATTAGATGCAGATCTTCTGGCATCGCAATTACTATTGCTGGGTTTAGGATATGTCCAGTAATGCGGTTAGGATGTTCGACCAGAGGTACCTAAATATACCTTGTTTGATGGTTACTTGGGTGCAAACTTCAATGTTGTAGTAGTAAACCCTCGTAGCTTGAGATTTTTGGACGAATATTGCTACTAACCTTTTATTTTTAAGGGTTTGGTTAAATACAAGATCTGTTGTTTCGAACAAATGACGCAATGTCAACATAAAGAATTTATTAAAGTCCAAATAAAGATTCAAAACACACAAATATAATAAAAACATAAAAATGTAATAAATGAATTAAAAGATAAAAAAGTTAATTCAATAAAAGCATAATTTATCATTATACGTTTTGATCTGTTCACAAAACAAATTGCAAATGTTTACTGCAAACTACTCTAAATAACAAACAATATTAAAATGGCATGGTCTACTTGGTTATAAATGGAAGGATTTTCAAATGAAGTGTAGAAATTGTGTACCTTTGTTTTACCAAGTAAAAATTAAATTTGATTTATGTTAAATATAAAAGTGATTGTCTTTTAAATTTCGCGACCGAATTTCACTCGCGATTATGATGAAATTAGTTTAAAATTCAGCGACTAACCTTATTGTATCCGCGCGGTTTTTATCTTTTCACACGTGCAATTTTATTTGTTGAATTAGAGTGGACTTATGTTTCCCCCAAGTTCTTGAGTGCAACAATCAAACTGGATTGTTCCTTCTCTAATTCAAATTATAACGATGAAGTTTTATGCCGGGTCTTTTACTGTATTTGTTACCGTATATTAGCACTATAACTGGCGATAACTGGATTGGTTCTCGTAGCTCAGCGAAAATTTGCCATTTTCCTGCCCTGCTGGTTTTTATAACTTCGTTAACCTCGGTTTGACCAGCTACCAGCTACCAATGGTTTTAAATCTGGTTTCGATTAGTCAGGATTCTCACGGAATACACTAATTTACAGAAATGTGCCGTGTTGTTTTTCCCTAGTATTAAATTTTAACTATTTGCGGCAAATTTGGTAAATTTCCATGCTTCTACAATTTATTGAGCTGCCACGTTTTTATTATGGCCTGCCTGTTGCTTTAGCAAATCTGCCGCTTTATTTAATTTTTACTACAGCCTAAAGAGATGTTGAATTAACTATTTTACATTAATGTTGTCACATTATTATTTAAGAACTTTATTCTTAGGCATGTTGGTGCGGAGATAATTTTTTTATTGATGGCTTCAAAAATCTATTTCCTTAATTTAAAATGTTAATTATTACGAGCATCACTGTATATAGACTTTATTAAAAAGACATATTTTTAAACAAAATTTAAAATCTCATTAACAAACAAGAAAAGTTAAATATTCCAATTATCTGTTTTAACAGGGGAAAAAGGATAAATTACCGTTTCTAATTTTAAAGGATAAGACTAATTTGTTTTCGGTCCTTGTAGTTCATAAAATATGAGGAAAATTTTAAAATTTCTCGAAATAAAAATGTAAGAACATAACATAACATAATTTGTTTTGGGTCCTTGTAGTTCATAAAATATGAGGAAAATTTTAAAATTTCTCGAAATGAAAATGAAAGAACATATTTATAATCATAACATTCATTTTATTTTTATGTAGTCTTGGTTCAACGTTTTTCCAGTAATTCTACTCGTTTCTTGTAATGATATTTTGAAACCTGCTTAAAATAAGCGTTTACTGCTGCAATGACATTTTCGCTTATCTTGAAATGCTTTCTAGCTACAATTTTTTTTTAATTTGGAAAAAGGTGGAAGTCTGACGATGCCAATCAGGAGAATAGGGCGATGTTTCAACAATTCATATCTCAATTTGCCCAATTTAGCCATTGCAATTGCACATTTGATAAATCACTTTCTTTTTAGGTATACCAGGTGTTTTTGCTTTAATATTTTCATCTAATTTGTCTAGAAGGCTTGCATAGTATGCTCCAGTAACGGTTTGATCAGTTTGTTATTAATCATTGAAGGTATTTCGCTTGAGTCCCAGAATATCGACGCCATAACCTCCTTAGCTGATAAAACCGACTTAGCCTTCTTCGGAGCTGAATAACCAGCTTCTGACAACTGTCTCGACTGCTGGTTTGTCTTTGGTATATGGTGATGTATCCATATTTCATCTATAGTTACAGATCGCCGTAAAAAAATCTTTCCTATCCTTGTTGAAACGGCCCAAACAACTTTGCGATATTTGCAGTCGAATACGTTTTTGATCGATAGTCACCAATGGGGTAGCCATCTTGCACAAAGTTTTTCATTTAAAAATCTTGTGTTAAAATATAGTAAACGCGTTCACTTGAAATGCCGGAAGCTTTAGCTAACACAACCTTCACTGGCTTGTCTGCAGGGATTATATCATGTATTCTTTGTACCATTTCAGTAGTTGTATTACTCTTTGGGTGTCCACTACAGGGATTGTCTTCCACACTGATACAGCCACGTTTAAATTCCGTAGTCCACTTTCAAACAGTGAAAAATGATGGGGTAGGTTCCTTTAACATTTTTTGTAACATTTCATGAATTTCCAAAACAAAAACCTTAATCATTGATCGAACTTCTGTTTTCTCCATTTTGGTGACCTTTGTGAGCACTTGTTTCACACAGAATGAGTTGATACAATAAAATTTGTGTCAGATATCAATTGAAGGATGACATGAACAACTTGTCGCTATTAGTGCCGCGAATACGTTATTCTAAGAACTTCTGAAATTGTCCTCGTACTTCGAATTATGGCAAAGTTAATCATAAATTAGTTAATCTTTAATTTCGGCCTTACTTATTTGATCGACCATTTGGTTTGTATACAAAATATGGCTGCCAACTAGTACCACTCCTTATTTTCTTTTCTTTTTGCTTAATAAAACGACTTATTTCTTGATCCAATTATCAATAAAAGATTTAAGTAGTTTTTTCTCCAACGTAAGAATGAAAGAGCGAAATAGTGCAGATTCAATTTTGGTACACGTGTATGTGAGAAAATTTTTTGTGAAGGCAAAGAACATTCAACGAGCAGGTTTTGGAAAAATTCAATTTAATTTTCATGTATGTGGTATGGCAAAAAATTAAAATGGATGTTGAAATTTAAAAAGAATATTACAATAAATGATAAACTACCATTTGTTCTCCTTAAAATACTCCCCCTCGCTACGAACACTTTTATCTTATCGTGCTTGCCATATTTCAGAAGCAGTTCTGGAAGTCCTCTTTTCTGAGTGTTTTCAGTTTAGCTATCGTGACTATCTCGGTGTTCTGAATCGATTCAAAATATTTACCTTTCATGGAAATTTTGACTTTGGAAAGAGTCAGAAGCCGTATGGTGCTAAACCTAAATAAAGTTGATGAGGTCACACCGTAAAGTCAGAATTGTTGTCATAATGGAGGATGAAACCGTTTGCCCATTTCTCAAACTCTTTTCTACGTATATCGTTTCTCAAGCGCTTGAGGAATCTCTTGTAATAGAGTTCATCGTAGTGTTTCTGGGTACAAACACAAGCAGCATAATCGTATGTTAGATCGTGATTGCCGTGCAATTTCCATTGGAAACTGTAACATTGGATTCAGGATCATAACCACAGATCTAAGTGTAATCTCGCGTGATAATATTTCTTAAAAATATATCATCTTAAGCGGCACGATCGCACAATTGCAATGAAATTTTCGATCACTGTTGCTTTTATTGTCCTTAAAACCGCGTGGAATGAATTTCGATTACAGTTTTTGATGTCGAAAGACTTCCTAATCTTGCTTCATCTTCAACCAATTCACTGCTATTACAAAATCCCTTGAACTACTTGTAAATTAATTTTAACATTTCAGGTGTTTCTTTAGCACATTATTTCAGTTTGCAACAAAATTGAATTTTAATGCATTGTTCGCCATCCATAATTTACCCGTACCCCACAACCGACAAACTTGTAAAACCTGTCGCACACTATTACCGTATTGACTCTAAGTGATTAAGTTCGCTACATGAGCGGCTGCGGCTCCATGGAGTCGGCAGCGAACGCCTGTAATGTATTGAAGTTCCTACCTTTCCGTTGGATGGCGCCCGGCAACAATATTTACCATACTTTTTGCTCACGGTGTTATCCTAGTCATTCATCTTTTCATTGTTGCACTAATTCTACTGAAGGGAACCAAGACTCAACCGAATTCACACTCGCATTTAGGCTATCATTACGAACAAATATAGTCAAACGGTATACTTCACTGAATTAATCACACACTGGATGTAAGTAAATCCACGTTAACTATTCTGACTTTAAATTGATTTTTAGTTCTTTCGAATTAGATTGAATTAAATGACTGACTCACGCGCGTTTGTAAAAATCTAAGATAAAACAAGACTAATTTTATAGATGATGAAGCTACTTGTTGAAAAGCGCGTTTGGTCCTCACATCAGTGACCTGACGTTTGATGTTAACAAACCGATGAAGGGACGGGTAGCGAAAAAGGTGACAATGATAGGAATATTACCATAATCATAATCAATTGTTACTCAACACACGACTTATCCATCCTTCCTTGTAACAGAAGATAAAATAAAATATCAACCACACCTGTGTTCATTGCAGAAAGATACTTCGAATTAAATAAATCGTAATGTACTGTAAGTACAAATAACATGACATTCCAATTAAGTCAACGACACACTTATATGCTAAGGCGCGCCTAAAGCAGACAAGTCATCGAAACGCACCTCAAGGCAGGTGATAGAGCTACAAAATTTGGAGAAAGGACCGAAAAAATCACACAGGAGGTGGTGTCGCAATTCTTACCCATAATTCACTATGTACACGAGAGATACCACCATTATTCGACGAAACATCACAAATTGAAAGTGTAAGAGTCCAAACGCAATATAACGATCTAATAGTTAACTTTTATGCAGCTTACAACCACCCAAAAACAAAATTTCAAGTACAGACACCAAAAACTTTCAAATAGAAACACGTTCAATCATTGGTGGTGATCTAAATTCAAAACATCCCGCATGGGGAAGTAGAATCGCGAATCCAAATGGTAATATACTTTTCAAATATACTAAATTAAACAAAAATGTAAAAATTGAAGGCCCTGTGGATGCCACTTCGATTCTCCTGAGGACGCGCGCGGACGTTATTGATATTTTCATACTAAACAAAATAAATTGGAATTTTTCACTAAAAAAAATGCATAAATTAAACTCAGATCATTTTCCGGTAGTTATGGAAATCGCGTCATCGTCCAAATTAAAACAACCTTTCACAAAAACAAATTGTTATACTTTATGTTCCAAATGGAAAACTTTCAACATTTCCCTCACATCCAAAACAACAGATTTAGACAGTGCCGTAGAAAAAATTACAAATACCATCAAAGCAAATCTCCAAGCTAGCCAACAGCAAGTTCTAAACAATTCAATAAATAAATGGGGCCTTACAAGCAAGCAGAAAAATATCATCAAAACAAAAACCAAGCAAAAAACTATGGGCGTATACCAGAAGCCCAGCACACAAAGCAAAATTAGTGAAACTTCACAATTCTTAACAACAAGAAAGCAAACAACTGGGACAACGTGCTTAATGAAATGGAAAGAAACGAGAATAATCAAATGTGGAAATTGCTGAAACGGTTAAGAAAAGAGCCAAATCCAAATTCCCTTGTAAACTGTAACAACCAAATTTATTCTACCGACTCAGAAAAAGCTGAAATCATTAGCCAACAGCTTGAATCCCAATTTACCAATACTGAAAAAGGCAACAACAAATTAACAAAATTAGTAGAAAATGTCACCAAATTAATCGACAAAGTTAAAATAATTTCAGCTTACCAGATCACGGTCCTTGAATAGCTAGTAATTATTATTAACGCAATTTTAGAATGGGCTACTTTCCAATTAATTAGAAAGAGGCTCTTGTAATAACAATTTCTTGCATCCCAGCAAACAGAAGACCGATTAGCTTACTAAACGGTCTAGCGATACTAACACAGCACTTTGCAAACGCAAGACTAAATACTTTACTAGAAATCAACGACAAGTTGCCAAACACACAATTCGGATTTAGGAAAAAGCTTTCAGCCAACATGACCTACGCCATTACTAAGGCCAAAAGCAATAAACAACTGGCTTACGCAAGCTTATTCGATATAGAAAAAGTACAACAAAGTATGGAAAGACGCGCTAATATTCAAAATGGTACAATTAAAACTACCAATAGATTCGATAAGACTAGTCAAATCATTTCTGAGAGACAGGACTTTTAGAGTCAAGGTAGGGTCAGAAATGTCAGCCGTGAAAAGAGCAAAAGAGGGTTTTCCTCAAGACTCTTCACTCTACCCCACCCTCTTTAATATCTTTGTATTTGACGTTCCCAAATTCGAGGATATTGAGGGGGTGGGTCTGTACCAATTTGCAGATGATACGAATTACGTACGGAAGATCTCGTTTGATCCAAGCTGGTAAAAAGCTACAAAATTATTGTAAGAGTTGAAAAATCAAACTAAACCAACAAAAAACTCAAATAATTCGTTTCACAAAAAGAAGAGGAAAATCCATCCTTTTAGGTAAGCAAAAAATAAGGACTGTCGGTACTTAGGTGTAACTTTAGGTACTAACCTAAATTTCCAGACGCATACTAAAAATAGATCAAATCAGGTAAAAGAAAGCTAAGCAAATTAAAATTATGAACTCAGTCCTATTAGCAGCACTGACGCACGGAGAGGAGATTTGGACTTTTGGTTCGCCGAAAGCGAAATAAACTATTGTTAACACACCAAACAAATTTTTACGCCTCGTCTCCAACGCTCCTTTCAATATGAGAAATGAACAACTCAGAAAGGATTTGGAGGCATCAGATCTAATACAACAACCAAAATCAAGAAGAGCAAGCAAGAATGATAGAAAGACTTGCAAAACACCCTTCAAAAACTATCCAAGAATTGGCGAAAAACTTTGAGGCCTAAGGAACGAAGTTTCACCTAGAGAGAATCAACATCAATCCCTTCTCACTTCAAGAAGGGAATGCTACAAAGCTCCCTTATATAATCTTCCCTGGATTAAATAAGAAAAAAGCAGCAAGTAAAAAAAAGCAGGAATTTCGATAGTTTGCACTTATATAGCGGTAAGATCCGAATTAGGACATAATCTAACAGATGTTTTAAATCATAATTGCATAACGATGCATTGATGTGAATTATATTGCGCACTCATCCGCATTTTTAGCTTCACTTATTCAACATCCTTTTTTGTGCTTTATTCACTTTCATTTAAATATCCTACTGTCAAATTCTCTATTACCATTAATTCTGTCTTCAATAATGTTATAATTATTACGTTTACTATCACTTGAAAAATGTGCTTGCGAGTGTTATGAGGATACTGTGAGAAATTTGTATAAGCTGAATTCTATGGCATAAAAGATGATGCAATATGAAACTGACCAAAAAACGCATCGAACTTATGCAATACTGAAGCAGTATTACGGCTAGTGACTATTGTTGAATGTATTAACTATTTCAGATTAGTTAGTTTATCTAGAAAATAATGTAAAGAAAATTAGAAACAATAAAAACTTAATGGAAAATTCTAGAACCATCCAGCATGTTCCTTATAATAAAATAGATGATGTAATCACAAAAGATTCATTGCGGTAATCGATATCTGTCAATTAAATTAAGATCGGCAATGAGTCATGTAATTGCAATTTATTACATCATTATTATAACTAATCTTATTTTTTCCTTAATGTTCTGGATCTTTTTCCTTTTATATAAGTAGCAGATTACTTTAGGTTTTAATTAAAATCTTATCATGTTAATTACTCTTATACATAAATAGAAATATAAACGTTTGTTATTAGTGATTGTGAAATAAATATTTAAATAAATAAGTGTATATAAATGATCCTATTATTGGTGAATATAAATAAACATTTTAAACCAATTAACTAGTTTCGTTACAATAGTTTCTGCAAAGTTTGATGTTTACAACAAAATTCTAGCTTGTTTTTTGTTATTGATGTTCGCTTTATCTATTAAATAAGATTAAATGGTATATCATTAGTGATGCTATTTATGAAAAGCATTCCTCAATTTTGTCGAAAATTCCATCATTCGCTAGTAATTGTGATATTTTGATCGTTCAGAACTTAATTTGATTTGTCACCAGGTTGAGTCAGTCCCAAAATTAAATAAAAATCTAAATGACCAAAATAGTACAGAGAATTCTGGAGTTACGTAAATTATTTAACCAGGGCAACTTCGCCTAACAAGAAAAGAATCCTCAATCAAAATTCTCAATTTTGATGAAATTTTGTACATACATATGTATAACGTAGAAAAATAATAGACATGTTTTTTATCGACAAAGAAAGTCGTTTAAAGGTAAAACGAGCCGATAAAAATGAGGACAGACAAAAAAAATAATTTATTTTAAAAGAAATTTCTATTTATATACTAATGCATATCAACCTAATAGTGGACCCACCGGAAGTGGCTTAAAATTTGCGCACTCATTCATAAACTACATCAAAAATACTAATTTAAGTGCTTCTTCTTAAATACATGCCCTTAAAAACAAGTATTGCATTAAAATTGTCAGTTTTATATACAAACCGCATATTTTATAGGTAATAAATAGAAATAACCCTTTACAACTTTTTGCTACTTTCTTTTACCAATTAAACCACTAACATAGAAGTGAAATTCGTGAAAATCTAATTTTCACTCCAACTTTGAGGATCGTTGTCACCCCTTAAATAGTAAAAAAGAAGATATCTATGTTTCCATGTGCTAAATTTCATTCCAATCAGAAATTACGGTTTGAAGCACTTTCCTTAATGTATCTTACAGTCCAAAAAGTGTAACTTGAAGGTAACAATTAACATTCGTTTTAAAGTCTATAAAAATAGTTTTGTATGCACATTCCAGGTAATTAATTGTCGGATCAGGTACCTGGAAGTAATTATTCCATACATTAATTCTTTCACGTAAAAATTACTATGCATTCACTGCTATTGCAATTAAACGACAATTTTTCCTTAATACCCTATAAAAGTTTCAAAATTCGTAAAATAAATTGTTGAATATATCATTAAATAATAATTATTAGTCAGAATTGTATGCTATCAATGACATGCATTTATGCAGTTTATTACCTCGGGAGCAATTAATTTTTTACATAACCGCATTGTTGGAAATTTTCCGTAAAATGTTTTTAATAATACAGGGTGTTCAGGAATGTTCGACGGCATTAATTTAAAAATTTCAAAGCATTAATTGCAACGCTGAATATTTCAGAATGCCGTATTTAATATATCTTGGTAAATTCTAAAGTTTGTGAGAAATAAATATCAAACGCCAATAATTGTTTAAAAATCGTCAGTGGCGTTTAAGATCTAGTAACTTCTTAATTAGTAATTGAATCGTTTTCGAACATACCAATTTCTTATAGAACTCGTTATTACTGTAGAGAAGCCCAGCCAGAATCCTGGAACTCTCAAAAACGCTTTTGGACTTTGAAACATTTCAGTTCGGTACAATCTTATTTAAAAAGGCCATCTTATAGAATTTTCTTATATTTAAGGCTTCCAGGAGATTCAACAAATGCTTTTCACACTAAGTGAATTTTACAAAAATTCCATCACTAATTACGAATTTATTCGACCTAAAATGTTTTCCAAGAGTACTGGCAGTATTTTGCAATAGTTGAATAGTTTTATAAGACATTTTTAGGGTGGAAGATGATCTGATCGTATTAATTTAAAAATTATTCTATCTGAGAAGTCGTCAGTAGCTTTAAATGGGAGTTTTTCAACAATTACACGTATTTAATAATTTTTATTTGTTAATAACTGTAAAACTTGTTGAGAGCTATTAAATTAATTGCGGCATTCACAATTTTTTGGGTTTTAAATCAAATTTTTTCTTAAGTTTAAAACTTCAAAAAAAAATTTGCTCGATCTAGAAACTGCAATACTTTTTAACATCCACTGTGTGACCTGTTCAGATTTATGTATATTTTAGGTATTTAAAAATATTTAGAAAAATGTATTCCCTGACTGGGTTTCGATCCCAGGACCCTTGGCTTTACGCGCCAATGCTCCACCACTGAGCTATCATGGGAACCAACAACAGTTGACAAATGAATCCTTCTAAATTGTACATATACATATATTAATAACGTGAAACAGACATATTTACTCAAACCAATGATGAG
>JAHWXV010673710.1:0-10415 GCA_024586415.1 Phrixothrix hirtus
CTTATTGTAAATGAAATTCCACAAATTGCTTCACTTTATATTACGATTCTAAACGATACTATTCAAGGTTAAGGATTACAAAAGCATACGGGGTGCATTCAAATAGGTTAATAACTATCATTTACCCAAACGTATAATTAATTAATTTTCATATATTGTATAGAGTGATCCCAAATTAAGAAGGCGTTTGATAAACCAGCGAACTCAAAAATTTTGCAAACTCAAAGGTTATTGACAGGCAATAGTCAGTTTATTCTTTTAATTGGAACCCTGTATATTTTTTAACAAATTATATTAGGCGATTTTTATTTAAATTAGGTTACATCCAGCAGCACATTTTTATCGGTATATTAGGAAACGTGAATTATACAAATTAATTTATTCTGTTATTTACAACTTAATAAATAAAGTCAAAAGTTTAAACATTGAAGAATAATGTTCCATTAACCAACGCAAAAGATAGTATTTATACCAAATTAATTATTAACTAAAACAAAAGTTGAGAAGTTCATGATAAATTGTAAAAATGTGCAAAATTATCGCCACTAAGAAACAAATTCAAAGAGTTCAACGATATAGTTTTAAAAAGTACCATTGATAATCTTGTTACAGTATGCTACTTATTATATCCATGTTAGATTAATGTTAGTTCTAACCTAACCATAATCTATCCCATCAATCGATAAACATCACACGCCCATGAATTGTGTATGGAATATATACTAAAGCACCCCTCACATTATATAATGACTCCAACCTGCTCTAATTTGAAATATGCATGATCTCAAAAATATACCAAATATTTACATACATATACATATTCATGTTTTGGAAATGGAAATGATTTATGTATTTGTAGGTGTTTATAAATATTGTAACGAAACTAGTTAATTATTTAAAAGTATTTATTTATATTTACTAAATCACAATCATTTTTTTACACGTATTCGCTTAAGTATTTATGTGACAGTACACATAATCATAATCATAAACGTTTATATTTCTATTTATTTATAACAGCTTTTAACGCTACATAATTCTAAACAAAACTAAACCTAAAGGAATTTAAACCACTATTTATATAAAGAGAAGAAGTTTAGAAAATTCTATATTAGTCGGGAATAAAATTGGTCATATTGCTGTAGCAATAAATTCTAACGCCATGCCTCTTTGCTGTAACCTTGAATTTATTTATTTAGATATCAGTTACAGTAATGAACCATTTGTGATTACAAAATCTATCTTAATTATAAGGAACCTACTGGATTGTTCCAGAATGTTCTATTGAGTTTTTATTGTTTATAATTTTGTTACAAAACGTGCCATCCCAAAAACATTCCAAATACGAATAGATTTTTATAAATTCTAATCACCTAATTTAAGTGTATTTAAATTTTTGAAACATTTCGCCCATTCACCGATATATTGCAACTTCTAAAGTTCGTATTTCATAGATTTCTTTTTTCCAGATTTCATTTTCGATTTGTTACATTTTTAGGAACATCCCCATTATTCAAGAGATGACGCGGCTTTCACGTGAGAGTGTTTTTGATTTGAAAGCCTCTAAAGGAAGCTTCTTAAGATATTTTCAGGCGCTCTGACATGGATCAAATGCATTTTCGAAGATTTATTTTAGTTTATAAATAATGGGTGCCTGAAATACTTGATATCCATGCTTTTTGTTGATGTTTGGCAGTAACTGAGTTTTCAAAAATTGTATTTTGTAAATCACGCATGAAAAAGTCATGAGTTGCAGTTTAAATTTGTGTTATCCTTTTAACTATTTGTAATCCTGCACGATATTATTGTAATAATGAATTATTTTATTACCTGAATAATAAAAAAGAATAATAGATTCTGTGCTTTATTTATTATATTACTAAATGGTGCTATTTTTGCATGTAAATTATACATTTTTGCAGTTGACCAAAAGTCGAAATTTTGGGCTTACTTATAAGCTGTTCATAATAATTTAATGCTTTATAAATTATAGCAACAACAAAATTTTCTGTTCTAAGAAACATTGCAGTAAAGAACTCTCGATTATTGGAATTATAATAAAATATTAATTGACGCTAAAAAATGTATTATGCAAAATAACGAATTGCTATAGTAAAATAAATGGTATTACCTAAAAATCGATTAAGAAAAGACTAATTTGAAGTTGTTATATGCCCAGCAGTGACCTAGTTTGCAAATCTACCGAGGCTTACTTATTTTAGCAAAATGAAAATAAAAGTATATACATTAAAGATACTCGCTAGGAATACAAAATTATGGTATTTGAAACTAAGAATTAAATTCGCCTTAAACAAGGTCTTATTTTTGCGTTTTTGTGGCATATACTTTATATAATTAAATCGTCGATAACTTGAAATTGTAAAAGTGGAATGTTTTAAAACATCAATTCATTTAAACCTCTGACTTTGGCAAAAATATAATAAAACTAGTAAAGCGATTTTTTTTAATACTATTGGTCAGAAAATGTTTAATTGTTAAATAATTTTTAGGAAGATTTACATTATTATAAAAAATTAATATTTGAAGTTCTTGCGTTTTAACGAGAGCTTAAAAATATCTTGTGCCAAATAAATATTGGTTTGACAAAACAATTTGTTTTCCTAAAAATTCTTTACGAATTACAAATTTTGTGTTCGTTCAATAGTGTGAAAAAAATTGAAAAATCTAATAAGATGCTAGAATGGGCTGATCACAAATTTTTAATAATACACAGAAATTTAGCAATTTTAGATATTGTTATTCTCATACGGTGTTGTAATGTTGTAATCAGATTATATTGCATTTAGTGCAGCACTATTAGAGAAATTCATTTATAAGGTGCGTTTGCAAAACAATGCTCAGAATCAGTACAATTTATGACATATTATTTGAAACAAGAAACGAGATAGTTTAAAATATTGAAACCTTTTATGTTTAATAAAACGTTAAATTCGCTATCAAGCAGGTTTTGTTTTATCGAAATTTGATAGTGAATTGTATGTATGAGTCGCAATCAGAACTCTCAACTCTTCGTTTGCTGTCTTTAAAGCGAACTACCTAATTCATTTTAAGTAATCTACACTTAAACCGAGTAATAAACTTCTGGCTGCGAACATATATACGTACAACAAATGAATGATTTAGCAACTTCAATCAGTGTTAGCCTCATTCTCAGTTTTATTTTTATTAACGTGATATGCTGGTTAAAACTGGGTTTAGACAGACCATAAGTTAGGTGTGAAACTTTGAAAACGTGGAATACATTTCGTTTAAGGTTTTTTGATGCCTTTTATCCCCCTGTGCTTTTCAATGCAGTTTTTTGTCTATACTAATTTTAAATAAAATCGATCAAGTTACTAATAAAACCTAAATGATGAAAAGTAAAGGAGAAACTTTTAGACGTTACGTAGAGTTTATTTAAAAAAGTTTTTATTTTTCTATAAAGTTTGTAACAATGCCTATGCTGTTTATAATACTGGTATTTTACGCAATTCTTAATGTAAACGTAGTAAAAACAATATTATGAGTTTTCAAGTATAGTTGCCAAAAAAATAAGGTGTCCGTCCACCTTTTATAATCACTGATTGACATTTACAGACGTAAGGATTTAGAATTTATGCTTTTTTCACATCAATTTAAGTTTTATCAAAATTCATCAATTTTGTTTTGAGCTATTCTGAACAAAGAATGTAATGAGAAGCATAGCGAAATTAAATTTACTGAAATAAAATATAAATGAAATACTACAAAGTGAAGAGTTTTTCAACTCAGCGTATTTTTTATTTATTTTGTTTAAAGAGAATGTATTCTATACTTTAAAAGTATCATTTCTAACTAGGCCTTATTAAAATACACCTCCGCCTGTAATTTACAAACGCTAAAAAACAAGGCATAATTTTTTCGCGAGTAGACATCTAGCCTTAAATTATTGTGACGAAAATTAGAAACAAAAATCTAATGGAAAATTCTAGACCCATCCAACACCTTCCTTATAATAATAAAATAGATGATGTATTCACAAATGACTCATTGTGGTAACCGATATATGTCAATTTAATTAGGTCAGCAATGAGTCATGGCATTGCAATTTATTGCATCAATATTATGACTAGTATTCTACACTCTTCCTTACTTTAATTCTAGATTTTTTTCCTATCTATATAAATAGCAGATTAAATTCCCTTAGTTTTAGTTTTAATTAGAATCTAGTACTGTTCATTTCTGATATGCATATAAATATAAATATACATAAATAGAAATATAAACGTTTGTTGTTAGTGTATTGTGAAATAAATAAGTGTATATAAATAACCTGTTCTTAATGAATATAAATAAACATTTTAAAACAATTAACTAGTTAAGTTACATTGGTGTCAGGTGTGGGGTTTGTTATTAAAAGTGTAAACTCAGAGACTTATTTATTACAAGCTAGTGTTAATTGTTTCTATATGCCAGTAATAAGAAGTGCCGAGAAACGTAATATGGAGGCATTGATGGAAATGTTGAAAAAGATGCAGGAAGAATTGAAATCCAATCAAACTAACCTACAAGAAAGGTTAGAATCCAATCAAACTAAATTACAAGAAAAAATTGAATTCAATCAACATAAATTGCAAGACCAAATGTTATCGATTAATGCTAGCCAAAATAAATTAGTCAGTCCAAAATTCATTAAAAGAAGAAATTACAAGTAAATTAAAAAAAATAGAATTCAATTAACGTAAATTGCTAAATGGTGTTAAGCCAGGCCAAAATGCATTAAAAGAAGAAATTACCAGCAAATTAAAATAGGAAATGGAATCCGATCAAAATAAATCACAAAATGAAATTAAGTCAGGCCAAATTGCACTAATATAAGGAATTACAAACAAATAAGAAAAGAGGAAATGTTATCGATTAATGTAAGTCAAAATAAATTAACAAAAGGAATAGAACATGTTACGAATGAGATGGCAAGAAAGCATGAGGAAGTAACTAAGAAGTGTGACGAACTACATCAAAAGTTTATTCTCCTTTCCGTAAATAAAGAAGTCAGTATGCCTAAGAAGGAAGCACCCACGGTTCTTCATGAGCAATCAACCGAAGCAAATTTACAGCAAGTTGGATATTTGCTTGTTATTGAAAGTGCCATGCCAAGTATTAGAACATACGTTAAAAGATCCATGTGTGATGGGAAGACATCATGGACCAATTGCCACAAACAATTCTTGGCAGTCGCATCTCCGAATGGATGGATTGTTGAAGAAAATGCAACTGCTTTAATAGTGGCTCTATATGGGGATGCTTTAGACATTTTAGATACAGAAGCTTAAAGAGAACCCCCAGGAATTCGAAGTTGAAATTGCGCAGCTAGTAAGATTAGCATACCCAACGGTTCCAGGAAGTTTTATTGAACAAATTGGGGTGCAAACATTTGTCGATGGTCTTAGGGATTCTGAAACACAACAGACAATTAGATTAGCACTTCCGCGTGACCTTGATAGTGCATTCGCTCACGGACTAGAAATTGAAGCTGCCAAACAAGCATCGAAGGGCAATGTTCGCATACGTGCAGTCGAAGAAGTCAAAGATGTCGTCGAGAGTCTAGAAGAAATGTTATTGAGGCTACTTAAGACGCAAAAACTAAAGGGACGTAAACCACGATGCTGAAAGTGCGGTAAATGGGGACATGCACAGAGAAATTGCCAAGAGGCTATTAGCAATCCTACTAATAATACAAAGCATCAGGTAAGCTAGAAAGGATCGATGTGAAGGGACGGATATTGATGCCTGTCAGCCATCTCCCGGAAGTTACGATCCAAGTGGCATTGTTGAAACATAAACCCGATAGTTTTTACATTAATGGAACAATTGCAGAGAAGAATTGCAAAATGCTGCTAGATACAGGAGCAGCGAAGACAATAGTGAAACCAAACATTGTTGACAATGGAAGATTACTGCCTTCACAGCTCCGATTACGTACAGCTACAGGAAACCGTGCAACCGTTTATGGTGAAATTATTACAGATATTGAGATCGGTCGTAGGAAGTGCACACATCGCGTGCTAGTAGCTGATATTGAAGAACCTGCCATATTGATTATGGATATAATGTCTGAGTTTGGCTTCGCCTTTAGCTTGAAGAACCACATCATACGAGTTGAAGATGACCATGCAATAAAAATACTCCTAGCAGAAGAAGTAACAATACCGCCAAGCGGTGGAACAATGGTTATGGGCCAATCGGTTGGAGACTTCTGGGTAAGATGTATACGGATCCTCGAAACCAGCAACATAAATACTCGCATTGGTAGTGGTATTCTAGCTGGAGGAGTATTGATCAAGGTCAAGGAAACATCTGTTCGCTGGATGAACGTCAATACCTTCCAATTAACGCTAAAGAAGGGCACCGAATTAGGAACATGCACACCTATCTCATTTCTGCTACGTTGCACAAAAACCAATGGAAGGCTTTGCCCGTAAAGAATTTATCTAAGCTGCATGCCACACTCGAATCCTTAACCCATAAGTAAAAGAATAAAGCCAGCCAATAGATCCAACAATATTCTGACATATTTGCCACGTATGATGGTTTTGAAGAGAAAAACAAATGTTGTGACGCACAAAATAAATACATAAATACTGGTGATGCCCAACCAATACATCAACGACCAAGGTGGCTGCCTTTATCCAAATGAGAGAAAGTCGAAGAGATAATTAAGGACATGGCCCGTGAAGGGATAATATAGCCATCTAGTAATAAAATTGGCGACACTTTAGACACTTTTTCCGTCTCCAAATGATTTTCGACTTTAAACATGAAAAGTGGATATTGGCAAGTCGTTATGGAGGCTGAGCACCGGGAAAAGTCAGCATTCTCTGTTTCATCTGATCTCTGGCAATTCACCGTGATGCCTTTTGACTTGTGCAATGCACCTGTGATGTTTGAAAGGCTATGAAATTGATCCTGAGGGGGTTGTCTTGGCATACATATCTAGTAAACTTGAACGATGCCATAGTTATTGGAAAGACCATCAACGAACACCTGAAAAATCTCGAAGACGTGTTTCAAAGACGACGAGGTACACATCTGCAAGATGGTCCGAAAAAGCACAAGTTGTTTCAAAACAAAGTGAAATTCTTAGGTCATCTAGTGTCTGAAAAAGGTGTGGCAGCTGACTCAGACAGAATTAAGTCCCTACGAGAATGGCCACAACCAAAAGATAAACATGAATTACAAAGCTTCTTGGGGTTATGCACTTACTATCGTCGATTTGTGCGTGGATTTGCAGACATCGCAAAACCACTTACAAAATTTACTGAAGGGAACCAACCATATTTATAGAGCAATAACTGCCAAGAGTCATTTGAAACACTTACAACGAACGTTGATAACAGCACCTATACTTAGTTTCCCTAGAATAGAGGGAAGATTTGTTTTAGATTCCGATGCTAGCCACGACGGCATCGGTGCAGTGCTATCGCAAATTCAAAACGGACAAGAACTAATAACTGGGTATTTTAGCAAAGTGTTGTCCTAACCTGAGAGGAATAATTTTGTTACACGTCAAGAATTAGTAGCGACGATATAGGCCGTTGAAACTTTTACAAATACCTTTACGAATAAAATTTCTTATTAGAATTGATCATGCAGCGAGAGAATTCAGAAGGCTAAATAGCGAGATGGATTGAACGGCTGCAATAGCATGACTTTGAGGTTGAACGTCCTGCCTGGAGAAATCATAGAAATGCTGTGGCTTTATCAAGACGACCTTGCACAGAAGATTGCAAGCATTGTACTTGGTTTGAGTCAAAAGTCGAAGATCCTGTTGTCAACTGTACTAGTGTAAATACCGATGACTGAAACCCAGACAATGTCAAACAAGATCAAGAAATCGACCCAGATCTGATGGTGCAATTAGAATGGAAGAATGAAGGTCGAAGATCAGGTTGGGAGGAAATGGTGTCTTTTAATCCCATCGTTAAAGCATATTAGTCCCAATGGGGCTCCCTGCAAGTTCAGAACGGCATTTTAAAAAGAGCCTGGGAAAATGCTGAGGAAGTAAAAGTCGAATGCAGTTGCTGGTTCCGAAAGAGAGTAGCGGAAATTCTACAACAGCTGCATGATGGTCCATTAGTAGGACATATGAGAGTAAAGAAAACTCTGGTAAAGGTCTATGAAATATTTTGTTGGTTGAACTGCAAGGATGATGTTAAGGAGTGGTGCCGGAAATGCGCAATATGTGCGTCTGAGAGAGGCGAAAAGCACCGATGCGGCAATATAATGTAGGTAGCCCATTTTATAGAATAGCCATCAATATAGCTGGCCCATTCCCAGAAACCGAAGCGGGAGATAATTACATCCTTGTTGCAATGGACTATTTTAGTAAATGGACCGAAGCATACGCTCTACCTAATCAAGAGGCAGTTACAGTGACCGAGATCTTAGTAAAATAACTGTTTAGGTGTTTTGGGATTCCTTTGGAATTACTTCGGACCAAGGGAGAAATTTGAGCCAGCCTTGTTCCAAAGTCCTTGCCAACTGTTGAAGATACGCAAAACCAGAACAACTTCTCTTCATCCACAGTCAGATGGAATGGCGGAACGCATGAATCGAGCAATGGGAAAATATTTGTCAAAAGTTATCTCGGACCATCACAGAGATTAAGACCAGTACTTACATCTGTTCATAATTACGTATCAATCAGCTGTACATGAAATGACAGGAGAGACCCCAGCTATAGTGTTGCTGTGCGCGAAATTAGACTGCCATGTGATTTGGAGTTTGGCAGTAAGCCTGGAGAGGAGGAGGTCGCTGGAAATGCGTATGCTGAAAGGCTGCAAAAGAAATTAACTTCCATTCATGAGAGAGTTCGCGATAATATCCAGATTGGCAGTGATCGTATGAAAGTCCAGTATGATGTAAGTTCCAAAACGGTAGGATTTCAATCTGATAACTTAGTTTGGTTACCAGCTTTAGCGACGACGAGGCCTAACTTCCTTATTAAAATACGCCTCCGTCTGTAATTTACAAACGCCAAAAAGCAAGGCATACTTTTTTCGCGAATAGACATGTAGCCTTAAATTATTGTGACGAAAATTAGAAACAAAAACCTAATGGAAAATTCTAGAACCATCCAGCACCTTCCTTATAATAAAATAGATATGTAATCACAAATGACATTTGCGGTTACCGATATCTGTTAATTTGGTTAGGTCAGCAATGAGTTATAGTATTGCAATTTATTATGACTATTATTATGACTAATATTCTAGACTCTTCCTTCCTTTTTCCTAGAACTTTTTCCTATCTATATAAATAGCAGATTAAATTCCCTTAGTTTTAGTTTTAATTAGAATCTTGTACTGTTCGTTACTGATATGCCTATAAATATACAGGGCTATTACTGAGTAATGACTACACTGAATGTCCCAAATAGGCAACCCAATTTACACTTTTATAGGACGCTATTCCAATACATAAACATATATACTGTCAATAGTTAAGTTGTAATATTTAAACTACTACGAATATAATGAACTACTAGTAAAATTGGTATTCGCCTTTAATGTTATTTGAAAGAATAAATATTATATTAGTCAAGCAAGCATTCGCAGTAGGTCAAACATCCTAGTCATTAATCTTGACGATTATTCTCCAATTGTATTCATTTATTAGAAGATGTATTCAAATAACGCAAAGACTGACATGATTTTAATTTTTGGTGAATGCCGGAAAAATGCTGTTGCTGCCGCAACTTTGTGCCATTAACGCTATCGACATCGTAGAGCACCGAGTGACAAAATTTTTCGCGGACTTGAAACTCAGTTAAGAGAAAATTGACCTTCTACTAAAAGTCCTAGACAAAGAATTGCCACAAGTGAGCAGAATGAAATAGCAGTTATCCGTAGTGTAGCGGAAGATCCTCTCATATTAGGCAAAATTCGATTGCTAGAAATCTTGAAATAAGCCAGTCTTCGGTAAGTAAAATTTTACGTGCAAATAAATTTCATCCATACGATGTAATGCTAGTGCAAGAACTAAAAGAGCCTGCTTTTGACAAACGATTAGAATTTTGTAATTTTATACTTCAAAAAGTTCAAGACGACCATCATTTTTTAAGCAAGTGTATTATTGGGCCGGACTTCTTTCCAGGGGTGTTAAATGGATAAATGTTTTTAAATTTTTTGCAAAACCACTTACCGTTATTGCTGGAAGATGTGGACCTTCATACACGCCAAAATTTGTGGTCCCAGTTAGATGGTGCACCATCTCATTTCCATCAAAACGTCCGGCAATTTTTATCAACTGAATTTGAAAATAGATCGAACCCATTGGTTCGATTAATCCATGGCCACCACGAAGTCCCGATATCAGTCCTTTAGATTTTTTCCTTTGAGGTGTGCTAAAACATCAAGTGTTTTTAACTCTGCTTG